>JAVTVY010028798.1:0-119242 GCA_036873755.1 Hanleya hanleyi
GGGATACCACCTGTTTTTTATCACATGATAATTCTTCCCCTTTCGGTAGCTCATGTACAGCTGGCATACAATTTTATAAGGCATTGCCAGGTTTGAACTGACATGCGAGTTGATCGGGGAGTCCACCTACAGAGCTGTCTTTGAAGTATCTTCTTCGTAGCCTCACTTTCACACTTTTTCTGGTCTAGCTCATCCACACGATGGAATTATGCCAGTCCAGTTTCTTCCTGATAATCACCACAAACTAGCACAAACTGAACCCTTACTGGTTTGTTTCACATGAGTTATGTTATACATCTCGATGTTTACTCTGCTGTTGCTTGCTACTGTATACAGACATGGATACTGAACACCCACTCACCATTTGCAGTTTGTGTGCTAGTCTTCGTAGCTGACGGAGTACAAGACCACATATTCCTTAATACATTTAACTCCCAACAACAGCTAGATTTGGAGTGGTGAGGTAACGTACTGTCTAAAAATCTCGCCACAGCCTGCTTCAAAGCAAGTATATCTCCCGTTTGTAGGCACTGTAGTTTCTCTCCATGGACCTCATGCTGCGATTAGAATATGTAATCTGTCTCTTCTGGGCAGTCTGAATCGTGGACAATGTGGCACCTAAACGCGCTCTTTCCCACAAAGTGGCCCCTCACCAGTTTCATAAATGACACTTCATAATTGATCACATGTCAATTCTTCTTTCCTTCTTACAAAATGATCTCTATAGTCCGTCATGTTACTAGACATTTTCAGCCCTTCAAATATATGAAATACTGGCTGAGCTCGCCTACAGTGGCCAGAAAATAAATTTGTGGCAGTCTAAAATTCGGCCTTTTCTCGGCCAACATCCTGTATTTCGACGTTATGACTTAGAATAGGTTATTATGCTTTAGAATAGGTTAACCAGAAGACTATACTGTGAAGTCATGTGACTGTCAGTATGTCGGCACCTCTTCCCACTTCCCTTATGTGTTGTAATTTTTACCTGTATATGGCGAGATTCTGCTGGTGGACGTTTCGTCCCCGAGGCCCGCCCCATATACAGACCTTTCGGTCTTTGATATATGTTGGCATTTGTGGGAAGTTGATGCTGGGTCGACATCGGGCCTTACAGACTAGTCTTTTGTGTTAAATGCCGTAATTTTCATCTGACGACGATACAGCTCACCAATTCCCGGTGAACGAGTTGTCACAGCGACGCAGCTCACCAATTACCAATATACGAGTTGTCAGAGCATTTCAATCATAGCTCTCTAGATTTGTATCTAATACCGCTTATGCCGGTGCTAGGGGTCGTGTGGTCATGTCATCCAAGCTGCCACATGAACAGGTAAAATACATGCGTACCTGAGATACAACACATATCACGAATCATTAGATTCTAGGTATGTGCTTTAGATTAGGTTAACCAGAAGACCATACTGTGAAGTCCTGTGACTCTGTCAGTATGTCGGCACCGCTTCCCACTTCCCTCATATGTGTTGTAATTGACTGCTGGACGGGAAAGACAGGGTCAAGTATGTTAGGAATACTGCTGGAAGGACAACACGGCGCCCGCAATTCTTTTCGAATCCCCACCCCTCCCCTCCCCCTTCCACACACACTCTCGGACTACTTTTACATAACCTGCCTGGCCTCTGCATCACAATTTTATCCTGTTACTCACAGTTTCTAGTTATTCTGTTTACCATATCTATTACCCGCTTATCATATAAAGTCTACCTAGTTGTCTAAGCACCAGACCTCCATATTCATTTAATGCATTCGTCTCAAAATACAGAGTGGTATACCATGTACAGGATGCACTATAAAACACCTTGCAGAGCGGAGAAGGTACTCTCCAACTCCCTGTCGTTCATCTCTCTGAACTGCTCTCTGCATTTACTATCAGTTTTCCCTGGCCATCCTAGGTCAATATGGCATCTTAAATTCTGAAGTTGGTATCAGTAGTTGCAACAAAGTCGGGAGGAGAGTTCGAATAAGCCAGAAATGGAAGACTGCAAAGTCTGTTTGCCCCGAGTCTGGCAAATCTTTGTACACAAGCGTCAGCTCGGACATTCATGGCCCAGTGGTTAAATGCCGACGGATTTCTCCAACAAAACGAGAGGAACATGCCACATTCCCTTCACCAGTATTTTCTATGGTACCGCTATTTGCACAAGTTTCAGACAAGCTGTCTGGACCGAGTCCACCGAGTGAACACTTCTCTATGTGCCGGTACCTATAAAAGTCGTGATAACACACCAAAATGTCAACAAAGTAGATCAGTTCCGGTGGTGTTTCCAATTTTATATTATCAAGGCCTCATTTCATTACACGCTGAAAAATAACGGGTTCGTTGCTCATTCCAAACGGCATTCTGTTCCATGTTCATAGGCTAATTGGTGTTGTCACTGCTGCTATGTTCGTTAATCGTCTTGTCCTATCGTAATTTGTATATATCCAGACGTCCAGTCCGTCAGTCACTGATTGTCGGTTCTAGAGAAGATATGTCACAGACACAGGCACAGAAGATGTGATATCCGCTAGGGTACCATCCTGCTATATGCATGGTGTTTTACGGATAACCCGGAAAGAGCTTTATTTGAGGTTGACCATTTCCTCAAAGAATAAACAGAAAGATGTCAGGTAAAGGCATTATCCGAATGTGGTCATTACAGTTTGTCTTCTAACACTATACAAATTTTATCATACAAACTTTCGTTGATACAGCATTGTATTTGGTTGATACCGCTTCTACAACTTTTCTAAGATTAAGATTATGAGCAATATGCCATCATACAACGTTTGCTCTGGGATGCTTCTCAGTTGATTGATTCCCTCCTCTCTGATGCGATACAAGTTAACGGATATGACCAGGAACCCACTCAAAACAAATATTGATATCTTCGAAATATAAAGCACAATACATCATACAATAACTGACCACTGATAGTCCGTTTGCCAGTTCCCAACTCTGCCTCGATTTGACCTGAACATGTGTGCTGTCGCGTGGTTGCACTTGCGACAGACCTTGCAAGCCGTTCTGTCAAACATGGGATAAAGTGGATATTGTATCCCAGGTCAAACATAGCTGTCTGCAATGTCGGAAACCATGTATTACTCGCTAGTGGTCTTTTCTTACTTCTGGCCACTGCAGAATTGGAGAAATTAACTTCACGTCAACTAAAAGAGTAATTTCGCAACAAAGGACTGCATATGTCTCGCTACACGCCGAGAAAACTATGTTTGAAGTAATCCCTCGAAATGAACGAAAATGAATACCGTACTTTTTTTCTTTTACAGGGAGAGAGAGAGAGGTGGAATACAATTTCTAACTTATCAAATGGCCTGAGTTGTAGAATACCAGTTCTCAATTCCATGGAAGTGTTCCATTTCTTGTTTAGCTTTCTATTTTGGTATTTTATGTGGCTTTACAGAAAAATTGACTGAAAAGAATTGTGATGACTGAGAGATACATCATACTCTCTATAACGACTTTACAACGTATACTCTGGACACTTTCACGTGATTCGAATTAGCCCAGTTATTCCCGCATGTCGGAGCAGTTGAAAATTTGAAATTATTGTGCCCTGTCAAGCATCCGCATCGTTGAAAAGTGAAATGAATTAAACAATTCGGAATTTAGAGCCAGTGTCCTCATCCAAGTTAAAAGAAAACCTTTCAATTCACTAATCATCATTATCGTATTCTATGATTAATTTCGTGTGATATATTAGTTTATTCTTTATTTTTATTTTGCCTTTTTTTTATTTGCTATTTTTCTCACCTGAGACTAAAAATTGATGAAAAAAATGTATTGCACATTTCTTTACTACTTCTTTCTCCAGGCGAGATTATTTTGGTGAATACATGTTTTCTTATGTGCAATTATGAGTAGCAAAATTTTTACCCTCCAAACTGTCAATTCACACGTCATTCACACAAATACTGCAAGGGTCCTTACTATCTTTTAATAATCCCTAATCTATTCATCGCTTTAATTACATAACTTGATTTCTCCGTGTTATAAATAAATCCGTTTATTTTCGGAAAAGTATTCCTCATGGTGTTCGAAATTTGGCATGGTTGTTCTGAACTATAGGTAAAGAAAAGAAGTAGTGCCTCAGTTTCCTAAATGTTGTTCTGATTGCTGAGATATTAATGTTCAAAACGTGACTATCGCATTGTATCCAATTTTGTTCAACTAAAAACGCATACAATTCCACAGAAAAAGATCTTTTTGCAAAATACTCGAGTCACCGATATTTTGTCGAAGAGTACGTTTATAACACTCGGCAAAATTATCAGTTTAATAGAAAATTTAGAACTTCCTAGAACAAAAAACGTTTGAAACTGGAGGCTCATTTTATGAAATTACAAGCATTGAAATTGTAATAATTTCTTACCTATCAATCTCACAGTCAATATATTCGCATATTTGAAATCTCAGAGAAATAAGGTTAATATAAATATACCGATACATGTTGATCATCATGTTCACAGTTCTCACAATAAGACGACCAACGTTTTATTTTGTATTTCCTTGCCTCGTTTCGTATCTAATTGTGAACGGCCTGTGTGCTCAGCAGAAATACAGAATCAGGGGAAGTAACCACTACATCCGCTCTTTCTCGTATTAGTTGCCGAGAGTAATGTCCCCTTTAATGTCACGTGGTTTTTGGCGCTTCGTTTTGAAGTTTTTTGAATGAACGTGAACAGCAGGTAAAGATTTATATATCCATATTTTGTCCTGTGGCTTTCATGTTGTAAGTCTATATTTGTTGTTGTTTAGATAACGTAGGCACATATGCTGTGAAGTAAATTCTCTCGTTATTAAATAGTAGTAATAATAATGCGATTTTCAGATTTACAACAAAATAATTTCTATCGAACAACACCAACGGCAACGTAACAACAACAACAACTACAACACAAACTCGGTTCCACCGGGTCCATAGAATTACCCAAATGAACCCAAATGAACCCAAATGTAAGTTATTTTACCCAAATGAAGGCAATATGTACCCAAATGAAGGCAATATGTACCCAAATGAAGCTAGTATATGCGTAAACGGGTGTCCTGTCATCCGAAAATATAATAAAATAGGACAGGTGCACTAAATAACGCAAAAAATTTACTAATTTACGATCAGATGACCCTTTTGACATGTTTGACGGAGATCTCTTCTAATGGAGAGAACTCAGCTTGAGGACTAGCTGACAGCTACCGAGCAAAGCCATGCTTTATCCCCTTACAACTTGTTCAATCAGACGAAATAAGATTAGCAAGGAATATTGTAAATAATATTTATTTAATATAGAAAGAGCACATCGAAGAGCACAATTGTACAAAGTTACATTTTGTCAAAGCCACATTTTACTCAAAAGGTGTCGACAATGGCTTAATCATGTTGTTCACTGTTCAACCATTTAATCCTCTTTTAAGCAGATTAAAGTTGTTGAAAGCCCCACTCCGAGCCTTGATTAAATTTGCTCATAATGCCTGACAAATTAAATAACAGCGCTTGTAAACATCTTAAATGAACTAAGAAATGTAATGTGAAATTAAAATAAAACATTGAGTTGATGGGCCGCGAAATCCGTATGGGAAGCAGCCCTTAAACTACAACTTCAATCAATCAGAATTATTATGCTCATACCAGAATCATTCTTTGAATCATCTATCAAAAGAAATAGATTCGGCAAAACATGGGAATTAAGCGGCATGTAAAAACAGCATTTTTCTTTATTCACAGCCGACTATAATCATCGCATCTACTGAGAGAAATGGGGACTTTGATTAGTTCATAAAAAATCCAACAGGAATGTATTGAAAAAGGCGGCCAGGTTCGTTGCGGTTTTGCTTGGGTGGCTGGGTTTTGTCAGAGTTCTCTCACTTGAAAGCGGTCTCCGACTAATAATTTCATTTCATCGGCAGGTTCATTTTGGCGAAATTTTGGCATTATTCAGTACATCTGGTCTATTTTATTATATTTTCGGATGACAGGGCCCCTTATACGCACATACTAGCTTCATTTGGGTACATATTGCCTTCATTTGGGTACATATTGCCTTCATTTGGGTAAAATGACTTACATTTGGGTTCATTTGGGTTCATTTGGGTAATTCTATGGACCGGGTTCCACCATTATGTTTTAGTATATTTTTCAGCTTTGCCGGCCTTATAAGTTATCACTGGGAATGGGACATTTTCTCTCCCCCGCCCATCCCACGCGAAAATTCTAAAATAAGCTCATCTTTAATTTCTCAGCAGTAGTTTTTATGTTATGAAACCATTTCGGAAAATTACCGAAAAATGGATATGAGTAGCATGACTGCCCGGTTATCAGGTTATTGGACACTTTTTATGAATAAGAGTCCGCAGGTCGGCCATGTGACCACGTATGGCCGAGAAAGTAAAACTGAACAAAGGACTAGGGCCTACATCTTTACTGATAAATCGTCATAAAAAAATATTGAAGAAAAAATACGGGGAGACACTGGGAATAGTTGAAACGCAGGGACCATCCACGGTATGAAAATGCAAGTTTGCGCCCAGTTATTGGACACTTTTTCAGTGATGGATTTATTTGAAACTAATCCACTTACTGTCAAATTGTTTGTCCCACAGCCTTTAGTAAACCTCCAAGAATATTTAAACATGAATCCGCACTGTAGCCCACAAATGAGTTTTGGAATAGCGTCAAAGATTGAACCCGGTCCCAAATTTTGCAGTTTTTGGGAGTGTCCATTATCATTGGCTGTCAATCAATGCTATTGCCAGTGTGAGCCACATGTCGTGCTATCGTAAACTGGCTGCTCCCGGTATTCTTCTATTTTTAGACCGAGTGGCGGGTAGAAATATACATCGTCTGCCAAACGCCAGTCGCGTTGCACACTGAGATTCAGAATGAAAATTCTCTATATTTGTGGGAACATTTTCAGTTAAATTTCGTTGAATTTAATCAAACCTGCAATCAGGAATGAAACTGGAGGAAATTTTCTGACGCATTTTTTTACCCAAATTTGTGACACTATTTCCGACCCGCACGAGGGCTAAACGTGCACAAATTCCGTGAGTAAACAGAAATTTATTAGCATGTCTTTGTAACTCAACTGTAAAATTAAATTTGTATTGCAGTTGTCATGAAATATTCCCAGAAAATAGCCCCGCTGGGTCTAGGTGTCCAATAATAGGGCCTGTCCAATAACCGGGCAGTCATGCTAGATGCTTATTCGGACCAAGCAGCAGCAAGACAACTGAAATTGATATTACAAGAGAAAATCACTGTGTTACAAAACTGGTGCCAGATATGTATTTTTTTAAGTTCTTTGGGTGCTTGGCCATGAAAACAGGAGTCTGGTACATCTTGTCCCTGTGTTTGGCAAACATCCGACACCATAGTGATAATGACGAAACTTTCCGAAATGTGCTGATTTTGAACGTTCGGCAGTTATCTATATGTCAGAATTCAGTTTTAGAAAACTTGGATGGAATGCTCTTCTTGACAACGGCAATGTCAAATTCAAACAACAATTTGTCTAAACCGATATCACTTCATTCATTTATTCACTTCGCAACGACTTGTTCAAAGGGCCAAAATGAGGCTGGTGATAGGTATACCCCCTTTCGCCCAGTAGACACATATGTCCTCACTCGGCACGGTGTCGTACTATAAATATTAATAATATATATTGTAAAAGTTATTAATGATTACCCACTGAAAGATTGTAACATTTGGACTAACTGAACTGTCATAGTCGTTGGTTGATGTGGCTTCAGAATAATTACATTTCTATCACACAACTGTCAAAGTCATTGATTGATTTTCTTAGGTAAACACGGTAGTAACGGATCAAAAATATTTGCCCAGTCATTTCAGTCCGCAGTTAATAAGGGGAGAAAATTTAGACTTTAGTGCTATTTTGAACTTTTTTTGTATTATAGGTTATTCTCCTGTAATTTCCAAGATAATTGATCCTTCGGGATGAAACTTGACACAACTGATGGCTTATTTTTTATCTTTTTATTGATGCTTCTATCTGCCACATTCAGATCATTGGTAATACATGTATATGCATAACTAAAAAGTCAAAATATGAAATACTGTACGGTATGCAATTAATTTTTTAAATCATTCTTATTATAAAATTAATGTTGGTGCAAGCAATGTGCTGATACATGTTTTGCTTTTCCTAGGTACCAGCAAGATGCCACAGTTAACCATTAAAGACGTGTTTGTTGAATGTGGCTCTAGTTTGCAGTGCCATGGAAAATTGATAAAATCTTTACAGAAACTGCACAAGACGGTATGTCATTCCAGAATAATTACAATTATATCAAATTGCACAAGGTGGTATGTCGCTCGAGTATAATTACAATTATATAATAAATTGCACAAGGACGGTGGTATGTCATTCCAGAATAATTACAATTATATCAAACTGCACTGGGTGGTATGTCTCTCCAGAGTAATTACAATTATATCAAATTGTACAAGGTGGTATGTCTCTCCAGAATAATTACAATTATATCAAATTGTACAAGGTGGTATGTCTCTCCAGAATAATTACAATTATATCAAATTGTACAAGGTGGTATGTCTCTCCAGAATAATTACAATTATTTCAAATTCCTCAAGGTGGTATGCTGCTAGTAGAGTATGACAATTATATTAAATTGCACAAGGCGGTATATCGCTCCAGAGTGCACAAGGCAGTTACGGTATGTATCCAGAATAATTACAGTTATATGTAAATCAAACTGCACAAGGCGATAAATCGCTTCTTTTCTATTGATATCTTCAAATTTCACTACTGTGTGTATATTGTTTTTTACAGACGGACACTGATTTGTTTTGGTCAGAGTTTCTGCACTTGCTCAAATACTCGCTCATCGTCTATGCTCGTGAACCTGCTGTGGAAAGAACCATTGAATTTGTTGCCAAATTTGTTACTTCCCTTTGTTTGAGTGAGACTGACGGTTCGGAAGGAGACCGGGAAGCAGGCAACTCTCTGTTAAACAAATTATTTGCTTTCCTACTTCAGGTGGGTATATTAAACTGAATATTTAATGATAATGATAATTCCACCATGATCAACTTGTGCATGTTTAATAGCATACCAAGATTTCTCGGTCCAGGCCAATGTGTTGACCCGGAGTATTTGATCCTCTGTATGGTTGATCCTTGGTCCGACCATGCAGAATATTTGATTCCAGTCACACCATGCCTGTAACCAGAGTATTTGATTCTAGTCTCACAGTGCCTGTAACCAAAGTATTTTATTCTTATCCAACAGTGCCTGTAACCAGAGTATTTTATTCTTGTTCAACAGTGCCTGTAACCAGAGTATTTGATCCTAGTACCACAGTGCCTGTAACCAGAGTATTTTATTATTGTTCAGCAGTGCCTGTAACCCGATTATTTTATTGTCCAACAGTGCCTGTAACCCAAGTATTTTATTCTAGTCTCACAGTGCCTGTAACCGGAGTATTTGATCCTAGTCCCACAGTGTCAGTAGCCAGAGTATTTGATTCTAGTCCCACAGTGTCTGTAACCAGAGTAATTGATCCTAGTCCCACAGTGCCTGTAACCAGAGTATTTGATCCTAGTTCAACTGTGTCAGTAACCAGAGCATTTGATCCTAGTCCAACTGTGTCAGTAACCAGAGTATTTATGACCCAAATCGTAAACCTGCTTTGCTTATGCCTAATCTCCATTAGGAAGAACAATACAAACTGTTAAAAAACGGAAGTTAAAACCAAAAGTTGTCTCCCCCTGGGGAGTTGGGTGCCCCTAGGGGAGCTCTCTCATCCCAGCGAGGTTACTATATAAGCTCTGCCCACGCCATTCATATCCTCTTTCTCTGTTTGTACTCGAGTAGTGCACATCAAGGAAGTGTTAAAGCAATACAGCTGTGTTGTTGTTGTAACCGACGGTTATATCCTTTTTGCTTGACTTGTGTTTCTTTTTCGGAAAATCTTCTTGCATTAATTATGTCTGAGGTTTCTGTTCCGATTTCTAATTCTTGTCGTGCGTGTGGGCAAGTTTGGACGCCCACACGGTTTGTTTTGCTTGTAAGGTTTTGTGCTATCGGCAAGCCACGTGTGCGGAGTGTTTGTTGTGGGATTCGTCAACCTGGAAGAAATATGCCCAGGCCCGACGTGCTTATTTATTGCGTGCCTCTGAGGATCCTACTCTATCGGAGGTCGATAGACGGCTTTTGGAAATTGCGCTTGTGAATGACATGAAATCCAACGAGGATCTCGGGGGTGTAGGTTTAGATTTGTCACATAGGTTTCAAAGTCCGGTATCATCGGCATCTGTAAATATTCCACCGAGTGGGACCGTGGTACAGGAAGATAATAATCAGCTTCTAGACAGTCTGACCTCGACCGGTATTGCGTTGTCTGGAGTCCCTGTCAAACCGGTTTCATTGTTCAACCCAACAAAGGCCTCTAGATCCAGGTCGGTTTTACAGGAGCGGTCCATTGTCTCCATCGGACAAAAGAATGCGACTTCGCCGCATGTCATCTCGTCTTCGCCTTTGTCAATCGGTTTTTCGCATGCCGTTTCTTCCAAAGGAAATAAACATCGTCGTGTGGCAACTTCACCTTTACGGTTTAAATCTTCTGCTGGTTTATCTAAAACTGTCTCTCGTTCTATGGAGGGTTGTTCGGACCCGACTTTGAATGTTCAAATTGTGGACTTGCGATCTCCGGTTGCTACGTATGTTGATCCGTCACATCGTCGTTCCCGTGCTTCTAAACGACGCTCATGTACATCGCAACGCCGTTCACGTTCTCGATCGCCTGTACGGAGTTTTGTTCCTCCGCGACGTTCTGTTACGCCGCCTCGTCGATTGTATTCGTCCGTACGTCGTTCTCATTCACCTGTTCGGTGGTCTCGTTCTCCTGTTCTTAGATCTCGTACACCTGTTCGTCCTAGTACTATTTTACGGCCTTCCCGTTCTCCGGTACGCCGTTCTCGTACTCCTGTTCGACGTTCCCGTACGCCTCCATGCCGTTTGCCACGTCGTTCTGTCTCACCTTCCCATTAAGGTCGCCAAGTTCGTCAGTCGCAGACTCCATTTCTTGATCAATCGGTTGATCACGGTTTATCAACCTCTCGTCGACGTCACATCACTCGTTCACCCACACCGGTTTCGACGATTTCGTCTGATGATCATGATTCCTCTTCTTCAGCGGAGAGTTCGGAGGATTCGTCTATGATGCCTTTTCCGGATAAAATGAAGGCGCTTTTGGCGCTTGTTCCGGATATGCCTGTTTCTTCGAATGTTGTCTCTTCTTCTCGAATTAGATGTCCGACGGCGGCTTCTGCCGCGTTCGCGTCTACGTCGCTTAAAACACCTATCTCATGCGCTCCGTCACCAGCTTGGGAGTCTAATTTAGAGGATTTTGATCATCAATTGGAAGACGACAACAAGTTTAAGAAGCCCCATTTTCCATTTAAATATGAGATTCATGATAACGTCTTGCCCGATAAACCGCCCAAACATGATCGGGATTTGAGTCAGATTTCGAAGGCAGTTAAATCAGCTCCTCTTGCGGTTCCTCCCAAAGTGGTGGATAGTGTTCTGGAGATGTTGCTAGTTATGCAACGTGTTACATCTGTCGCGGATTGGTTTCTGTTGGCTACTTCTCGGATTGCCTTGGATCCTGCGTTACGCCTGGACGATGGGTCGGCTTCTTTGTCCCCTGGTCGCCTGGCCTATTTGCGTGCTTTCGTTGGCACTCTCATTAAAGCTAACCGTCATGTCATTGAGGCCGGTTCTTTTTCTTATGTTTCGCTTCTTCAAGCTCAGCGTAATGCGTTACTTAAGGTGGTCAAGCCTGACGTTCCATACTTTGTTAAGGATCAATTGCTACGTCAGCCATTATCCTCTAAGTTGGTTTTCAACAATGCTATCGAGTCCGTCATGCCTGCTGTTCGTGAGGAACGGACGTCGCGTTTGATTTTTGCTGTAACTCGACGTCCTGCCTTTTCCGTCACGTGGATCGGAGACCTAAACGGGGTCGTACTTCCAATCCCACCCAACATGATGTGTTTCCTCGGGGTAGTTTTCGTGGCTTCGACAAACCTCCACAAGGCCGTGGTCGCCGTTCCGCCTGTGGGAGGTCTTCCAGACGTGGTGGATACTCCAACAAATGACTATCCGATTTCCGTTTCCAATCAGGCCGAAGATTTTCAACTACCCGCCTTCCGTCCTTTCAGTCATCAGGTCGTGGGCGGCCGTCTACAGTATTTCTGCGAGAATTGGCCGCTTATAACGGACGACGACTGGATTATAAAGTTCTTGAAGTTTGGCTTCCTATTCAATTTTTAGTCCTTCCGTTCGGAGTCAACATCGCCCCCTGGCTATTCACCCGTATCACTTCACCAGTCATGGCGTTTCTACATTTTTCGGGGCATTCTCATCGAGGTATATATCGACGACATCCTCTTGTGGGCTGCAGACAAGTCCCTTCTCAACGCGCAGGTCCGTTTCACTCTGCTCGTTCTACGTCATCTCGGCTTCATTCCTCATCCTCTGAAGTCGGAGTTGGTTCCGGCGCAAATTCGCCGTTACATCGGGGCGGTGTTCGATACTCGTCTACAACTGGTACGCCCTCCAGAGGACCGTTGGACCAAAATTCAGCTGTTGATACTAAAGTTTTTGTCATCAACGTCTCAGACACGTCAGCAGTGGCAAAGTCTGCTGGGTTTACTTACTTCCACGCAGGACCTTACTCATTACGGTCGTCTCCAGGTTCGGCCGCTGCAGTACCATCTGTCTCCTTATCTACAGACGTCTTCCCTCAATCCTGCGGTTCCGGTATTGACGTCTCTACATCCACATCTGATTTGGTGGCAGTCCCGCCACAACGTTATGCGGGGAGTTCCATTCCGATTTCCGGCCCCAGTTCACCATCTTTACACCGATGCTTCCGAGACCGGCTGGGGAGCCCATCTGGACGGCCTGGAGGTGTCCGGCAGATGGTCGACTTTGGATGCCAGACTTCACATCAACCTTCTGGAGATGAAGGCAGTCATCCTAGCAGTTCAACATTGGAGTCGGCGTCTCATGAATTCGTCCCTTCTCATCGCGACGGACAACTCTACGGTCATTGCCCACATCAACAAGATGGGTACCACCCGATCGCTCTCAACGTTTCGTCTGGTGTGGGATCTTTACGACTGGGCTCTCATTCATCATTGTCATCTCAATGCTCGCCATGTTCCGGGTCGGCTCAATGTCTTAGCGGACCGCCTGTCTCGTCCCGACACCGTTCTTCAGACCGAATGGCAACTTCATCCGGAGGTTTTTCGTCAGATCTGCAGCGTCTGGGAGTCTCCCTTGATCGACCTGTTTTGCGACGAGGAACAATGCGCAGCTGGCCCTCTTCGTCAGTCCGATTCTGGACCCTCAAGCCTTCGCCATCGACGCTCTTTCAATCAACTGGGACAACTTCCTGGCTTATGCCTACCCACCTATGGCCCTGATTCAGGAAGTTCTTCAAAAGATTTCTCAACACGACTGCGTCATTCTGCTCGTGGTTCCGTGGTGGCCTCGTCGTCAGTGGTTTCCGGTTCTGGTTCCACTTCTCACTGCCCCGCCGCGTTGTCTTCCAGTTTGGCCCAGCCTGTTACGTCAACCGCAAGGGATTCTTCATCACAACCCCCGGTGGCTCAACCTACACGTCTGCAGACTATCCAGAATGCACTCTCAGTCCAAGGATTTTCAGCAGAGGTTGCACGGACGATGGTTTCAGCCAATCGATCTTCCACATCGCAGCTCTATCAGGCGAAATGGGCCTATTTCGTCTCCTGGTGCTGAGAACGTGATGCCGATCCCGACTCTGCCTCTATTTCCCTCGTAGCTGACTTCCTCCTTCACCTTCACCGTGATAAGAAATTTCAAATCAGCACCATTGAAGGGTATCGATCTGCTTTGGCTAGGGTGTTACGTCTTACCTCCGGCAGCGACATTAGCCTAAACGACAATATCTCTGCGCTCATTCGGGCCTTCGCGTTACAGCCTCGCCGTACTCGCCAGCTGTTACCGAAATGGGATATCGGTGTGGTTCTGTGTGCTCTGATTCGTCCGCCCTTTGAACCCTTACAGTCCGCTTCTCTCGAAGCTGTTTCCTACAAGGCTGTTTTTCTGGCGGCCTTTGCTTTGGCGTCTAGAGTATCTGAACTTCATGCTCTTGAGAGATCTTCTATGACCTGGACGGCGGATTGGTCTCGCATTTCCTTTCGACCTGTTCCTGAGTTCATCGCCAAAAATGAGTCTGTTCGCTTAGGTCCGTGTGCTCAACGTTTGTACTCCATCCCTGCATTATCAGACTTTGTTCATGATCTTGAGGACGACCTTCTGTTATGCCCTGTTCGAGCTATACGCCACTATCTCACTCGTACCGATCCCGGTCGGGGCTCTCGTCTATTATTCCTGTCTCTTCGACCGTCTGCTGTGCATGACATTACCAAGAATACCATTGCTTCTTGGTTGAAGAAGACCATTAAGTGGTCATATCAACTTGCCATTGCCGCTCCCCCACTGTTGTCTACTGCTTCTTCTCATGAAATTCGTGCCATCGCTACGTCATGGCCTTTATGGAAGAACTTGTCCCTTCATGACATTGTCCAGTCCTGTGCATGGACGGCAAATTCTACCTTCACTAATTTCTATCTGAGGGATATGTCGGTGCAATCAGATAGAATGACCACGCTTGGGCTGCTGGTGGCTGCCCAGCACGTGGTCAAGTAACTTTCAAAAAAGAGGGGGGGGGGGCATTTATCATCAGCGCAGCAAGTCAGCCAGCTTGCTGTATCATCTCATCTCATCTCTCAGTCATATCATATGTCCACATACTACATGATCACCTAAGAAAGAAGTAATGGGTCAGATTGCCAGCCGCCATCTCACAGGTCATCAATCTAGGCTTGACACAATGGTGAGTTTTAATCTTTGCCTTTACTGCAGATTTGCTTGTGTCATTTCAGGTTGAAGCTATGACCTTCTTCTAGATCATCTCAGCTGAGTCACCTGCGGTCAACTCAACGTTCAAAGAACTGACACTTTTGTGAGTACTATGTTTGTTTCAGGTTACCAGTGTCAGCAACAGGGATTAAAGTGCAGAAAGTTGACGTAAGACGGAGAGTAGACTCGGGGCAACCGCTGTCAACTCGCAACTCATCTTACAAGACCTGATCAAGCTTCAAGGACTAAAGTACAGAGAGTTGACATAAGATGGCTTGTGGACTGAGGGTGGTGTAAGATGGACACCGTGTAATGCTGCGGTAGCAGGTAGATCGCCTCTTCCCTGTTCATACATTGCTTACCATTCGAATACTCACAGCGCCACCAGGCCGGAGTTCCTTCGCATTGGTAAAATTGTGTACCACATCCACGATCACAGCTACATGGATGGAGACACTCAAGATAAGTAACTACTATATCGACTCCATGATTACCCGCTGCGTCACCGACCAGGGTTCCTCTTGTTGAGTATTAATGTGTCATGTCTATGCCCATGTCTGTGTCATCTCAGCGGTTACTTAGCCTGCTATTGGAGCTACAACAAGGCCGAGGTGCCCACCTCCATATGTTGGTAGTGAGGCATAAGCAAAGCAGGTTTACGATTTGGGTCATAAAAATAAACATTTATAAACAATGTTACTATTTTTAACCAAATCAAACCTGCTTTGCTTTGATTGTCCCTCCCTTCCTTCCCCTCACTCCACGGCCTTGCACACTACAGGTCTCGGATTACTACAATGAGAAAGAGGATATGAATGGCGTGGGCAGAGCTTATATAGTAACCTCGCTGGGATGAGAGAGCTCCCCTAGGGGCAGACAACTCCCCAGGGGGAGACAACTTTTGGTTTTAACTTACGTTTTTTAACAGTTTGTATTGTTCTTCCTAATGGAGATTAGGCATAAGCAAAGCAGGTTTGATTTGGTTATAAATAGTAAGAATTGTTTATAAATGTTTATTATTTTATTCTAGTCCCACAGTGCCTGTAACCAGAGTGTTCGGTTCCGTAGCTGTCAGCTGATCAACAAGCTCCTTAGTAACCTGGGTGAAGAGGCTCAGATTGATGATGACCTGTACAATGAGATATTTGAGGGCATGCTGCAGAGGGTGCGTGATAAACTCCCCGTGGTGAGAGTACAGGCTGTGCAGGCTCTTGCCCGTCTCCAGGATCCCACAGACAAGGAGTGTCCAGTCATCAAAGGTCTAACCTCCTGATTATTGTATTTCTTATATAACTTTCATCTCACAACATGTTATCATAATGCCATACTTAGGCCATTGTCACTTAATTGGTTGTTTAGCATGACTTTGATTTTTAAAATACACATGCTAGATGCTATAATTATTTATTATTAATTATTAAATTCCAAACAAATTGTATACAAAAATGAAGAAAATGTATAAATTTTACTCATGAAAATGTAAATCCCAAAATATAGATGAGGGCTGGTCATGCTAAACAACTAATTAAGTGACAATGGCCTTACATCAAGTTATTTTACTTATTTGAGTGATATGTAAAATCTCAGTCTTTTGTTTTTAAGGAGATAGATCACTCACTCTCTGTCACTCTTCTAACTTTTTCTGTAGTAGAGTTAAGATCACTCACATGAGAAATGGGAATGTATTGGAGAATGATACTGGGGAGAGTAATACAGTATTTAGAAGAGTGAGAAAAAGCTCTCCTGTATTGTACAAACATGAGATCTCGAATAATTCATCACTTGTAGACCACCTAAATTAGGTTGACCTGGTATGTCATCGTGCACACCCCCAGGTCATAGTAAGAATAGGCCTCGGCTCCTCAGACAGCTTGTCATAGGAAGCGACTAACTGGGGCACCTGTGGGGTTCCTGGCTGTGAAAACGAATAGGATCCCACCTGTGGGGCTCCCTGGTGTAAAACGAAATTGGACCCCACCCATGGGGTTTCCGGGTGTGGAAAGGAATAGGACCCATCGTCGTGATATGACTGAAATATAGTTGAAAGCGACGTTAAATCATATTCACTCACTCCACCTAAATTAAATTAAAAACTTGGACTAGAATCACTTTCTTTTGCTAACATTTTGTAAAGCAACAAACTTATGAACAGTTTTGAACTGTTAGAGTCCAATATAGGCAGAACATTTAGGAATTTAAGTGTTTTTTTAAATTGATTGAATTATTAGAGCTGTTACCAAAACGTTTTTGTGGTTAACAAAATGATCTATTTAGATTTAGAGAGATGTTTCATTGTTCATTTAATAGCTACATATATACCACTACTTTTTCCTCCCTTCATCTGTTGTTCAGCATACCTGTTTTTGATTGGCTGTGACCCGAGTCCGGATGTGAGGAGGGCAGTTTTAATGAACATCGCCCCATCCACACAAACCCTGGGGTCCATCTTGGCTCGTACTCGGGATGTGAAGGAAGCAGTGAGGCGGGCGGCCTATCAGATACTGGCAGATAAGGTGCACATCAAGGCGCTCTCCATTGCTCAGAGAATTCAGCTTCTCCATGATGGACTTAATGATCGTGCAGGTGAGAGCAGGGTTTTAGCCAGAAATTTGAAATAGGGTGTCTCACCCTGTACTATCCTAGCACTTTAGGCTGGGGTTGAGTGCCTGGCTAGGCCCCTATAGCCCTGGGCCCCTAGATTGCTGGAGATGCATTCTAGCCCATTTCTGGCATCTAAATATAAAAAATTACCCCTGTCACTTTCAGGGCTTTTTCCAAATATTTTATATTCAAAAATACCTTTTTTAAAGATTTTTTCATCTCAACATTGCGAATAATTAGGTAAATTACTGTATCTTAATTCGCCAGTTGTTCATGTTTGGCAATCCTCATGATGATAATGTTGCAGTCTTAAGATGCTGATTCGATTATTTATTTTGATTGGTAATTTTGAAGAAAAATGTAGCTCACAGGTAAAGACTGGTTTCTGAGCAATGGTGCTGTTTTTAAATCTACATGCCTGTAATAGTGTTGTCATGGTTACTCTCAGATGGCTACTGATTTGATCTGATCCTGGGTTTGTATTTTGCAGATGTTGTGGTCAAGACCTGCTCTAACAAACTGCTGCAGGCATGGCTCCGAGCCTCGGAGGGGAATGTCCTTGACCTTCTGAAGAGCCTGGATGTTGAGAGTTCCATGGAGACCTGCGACCTTGCCCTTGCCACAATGTTTGAAGCCTCGCCCGTTGGCGAACTTGTCGCAAACTTTGACCTGCTGGGAGAGAAGTGAGTATCGAAAAATATTAAAATTGCTGAATGAATTTCCAAACTCATTCAAAAATGGGTGACAGGAAAAGGATTAATAGATGAATTCAGAGCTGGAAATAAAGTGGTAACCTGTAGTTCAGCTTGCCACCTCCTACAGAAACCGGCAACCAACATGATTATCAAATTCTGTCTGCATCACCATGCCATTAACCTCTCAGCTTGCCAACCCTCGGTAACCTGTAGATTGGTTAATATGGCCAGTCCTCATTTCCAGCTCTGTGTGATTGGACCTCCTTGTTACCAGTATCGACAAAGATAAATAAACTTGAACTACAACGTGGCACCTTCAGTAATACCAGAATGATCGAATTATCAAAGAAATAACCATCAAGGATTGAAATGTCCTTTGCTGACCTGTTCATAATACACTTACTAGGGTTTTATGACTATCTTCTTTTTCTGTTTTTCCCCCTCAGAAATTTGATGGATGTAGACAAGTTGACATGTGAGAGTACTATGTACTGGTGCAGACTCTGTAAATATGTCCACACTCTGGGCACATCCCAAGAAGAGCTACTCGACATGGTGCTGCCCTCTTGTGTCGATTTCTGTCACTATATCAGGAGGTAAAATTTGTCTCCCAGCCCTCACAATTCGCTATGGCATTCAGCATTGACAGAGCAAAACCTGAAGCAAAATTGATTGACGTCAGCATCTTTTTTGCCAGGGCATCATCTGCAATGTATCATCAGGGCAATGGAACAATAGAACGAGAACAATTAATGTGTATTTAGACTACAAAGTTAAATATATGATAGTCAATATAATTAATATTTTTGTCTGGGCTGTATCTTCATTACAAATTGGCAAATACATTTGAAACTCACATGAAAGATGGTTAGTAGCTTGTAGATGTGCACTGTTTTATCTGTTTCAATGGTTTTTCCCAGAGTTATTGTCTGTGATCTCCAACATCAATCTTCAACATGATTCTCTGGACCATATTTTGGCTATTATTTGATCGACAACTTCAAAACTTACTGGAAGATGCTTAGCATCCTGCAGATGTGCAGTGTGTGTTTCAGTCATGTGCTTCAGATTTATGGACCTTTATTGTCGAGATCAATATATGCTACTATATAGTATTTTCCACTCCAGGCTGTAGCTCGCTTAAGAATTGGTGTTTGAAATTTTCGTACTAAATGCTAAGTATCATGTAGGTGTGAGGCTGACAGATTTGTTGACTGTTTTGATGATATTCTTTTTTTTATGTCCCTTTATTGTCAGAATCAGTATATTCTTGTCCAGACTGTAATTTCACGAACATCTTTGATGCCTACTGGGTGAATTATTAGCTGGATGTGAATTATCATGTGTTTATCCTGCAACCAGGAGTGACAAAGGGGGGGGGGGAGGTACATTTATCCAAGCAATCTCCAATTGGGTTTCAAATGTCTTTGCTCAATTTATTCATGATATGGCAAACTTCTAGTGGTACGTGTATGACATTCCTCCTTGTAACACCTAACACTTGACTTACATGCTAAAAGAATAATTGCGGGTCATACGCATGAATAGAATACTTTACTTAAACAGAGTACTTTAACACAATGCTATTCTATGGATAACAACTTCTTTATTGCTGTTAGATGTTGTTATCCATAGAATAGCATTGTGTTATATATGCCAACTTCTAAATGCCTATCAAAGAAATCAGAGTACTTTACTTACAATGTCTGATTCATGTAGTTACCTGGCAAGCTGCAAGGGCTGTGACGATGTGTATAAACAGTTAGAACAAGAGTTTATGGTACAACAGCTCCTCTCCATCACCAGTTATATGGACCTCTCTGACCAGGCTAGCAGGTAAGTCCCAGTACACTGTCCCTTGGCCTTGGGAAATTATAGTTAACTTTTTGTGACATATTAATGCGCATATTCATAGGCCTTGGCAATATGCTAGAAGTTCTGATAAAAATTCAGTCACTCAATACTATCAATGTCTTATGGCTAACGAAGGCTTCAAATACTCTTGGCCCAACTACCGGTATTCAAAAAGCCTCACCTGTTGTGTGGGGTGTTCCAGTTAAAAAGAATGTGGAATAGGGGAAGACGCATCTTTCATTTTTGTAAAGTGATTGACAGCCTTTGAATATTTAGGAGATTGGGGTGAAAACAATTGACTTATTCGAGGATCAGAATACGAGAAATTAACAAACTTATGCTTCGTGTGACAGATTTATTATTACTAAATGTTTAGCTTTTTCAAGAGGAGTCTGAACATTCTATGTCCTCCTATATGATTATTTGTTAATCATAAAATACTAAACTTCGTATAACACTTTTTGGATGAATGAATTTCAGCGATATATTGGAAATAATTTCCCTATAGCAACAAAAGATTGTAAAGCATCCAATATTCTACTTTTCCATTTTGTTTCCAAAATTTTACGAATATCCATCCAGCACTCTGACTTATCACTTAACCGGGAACCGATAAAAGACAATGATTTTTCATAAATTTACTTTCATGACATAATGACATTACAAGCATGATGTCATTGTATTGGGCCTAGAATTTAACATAAGATTGAATGGCAATTTTCTTCGAATCTGGATGAATTTTCATAGTATCAAATTGGAACACTTGTCTAGGTGCTGGAAAAAATTCATTGCTGTGGGAAAAATCCTTTTAGAAAAATCGTCAAAAATGTTTACCGGAGAAATGTGACACACACTTTAACGATAACTTTCCCAAGTGAAGACAGTTTTGGACAAATCTCCTTGACATGTTCCCTCAGGAAAGAGCTGGAGAAACTATTAGATGACATGCTCCTGGATACATCGGTTAGTCATAGCCTTGTACAGTACATCATGCCACGACTATCTGACCTCCAATCTGACCCAGAAGCCCTCGTGTCACATCTGGCAGAGACGATATCTGACATCCGAGAACCAATCACTGTGGTGGAGAAAGAAATAGGGGAGGACGCGAGAAGGCAGGCCGACCTTTCGGTATGATACTACAATCCATCTGATTGGCTGTCATTAATGATAATGATATTCGGGCTGTAGTGATGCCAATGTTGAAGATAAACTGAACATCCTAACCTGATACATTTGTTATAAATTCCTAAATCCGGAAGTCAAATATCTTGCATTATGTTCGTTCTAATTCTTAATTTTTGTCTAGTGAATAACATTGAAGTGAGAAATTCCGAGTTGGTTGTACAGGCATGTGATGTCACAAAAAATCACATTCAGACAATGTCCGAATGATGCTATGTGTGATGGAACGCCACCTGACATCAACTGCAGGAGAGCTGGTTTGTTATTCATAACATTTTGCAAGTGTTATATCTAAATTCTATTGGGATATATTATACCTCCTGCAAATGAAATACGGGATATACTGGATTCAGTCCATCCATCTGCCCTTCACTTGATATTCTCCATGTCATGATGTGACTTCAATATTGCTAGTTTAGAAGCAGTACACATACAGTAATTATTTTTTTATTATACAACAACGTATGGTAATCCCTCTAATAATTCAATGAAACGAAGTGAAATTTCCTACCATGAAATATGGGGTGATCAAATTTAGTAGAACAGCAGGCCTCGAAATTTGGCGCGATCGTTCGTGTGACGGTTACGCAAATCCGAAATGGCCAGAACGAAAAATCAGTTACGTGAATGCGCTCCTGGTCCATATGTTCTAGTATCAAAAGTTCCAACCTCTTCTCTGTCTGTCCACTATGCACACTTTAACGTGTGTCTTTCAGCAGGTTTTGAAAGTGAAACTAAATCGCAAGCTCTGCCCTGTCTACACCTAATTTCTGTCCAAGGTGTAGACTACCACGTGGCAGGCGTGTGTCTGTCAGCTTGCACAGACTGTTTTGTCTATCCTTGGTTCAGGGCCTGTGATGTAATAAACCAATAGCGGCCAGGAAACATCTTTACCATACTTGAATGAGTTGGAATGTAAGGGTTACCCGCAAGCTTCCTCGCTCCAAGCTTGTTGCTTTGTGGGGAGCTCTGCATGGAACTAGCAGCAGAGTTGGGCTGCGAAGCTCATCACAGAGGAATTACCAAGGAGCGCGGAGCTTGCAGTTAACTGTTGCTCATTGTCTCTTCCGCCGTCTCTAAATTTCCAGGCGGCGTGATCAACTTCTCATGTGGACTTTTCAATCGGGATTTTAATGGAATCACAAGGAAATGGGGAATGAATTATACAGTCAGTCACAATTAGCCAATCGCGAATGAATGGAAGCGATTTACGTGTCCCATTTCCGTAAGTTCCATAACCCATTTGTCTGTTCAGTCGCTGACCATGTGCTGTGAACAGTGTCATTGATGTCACTCCGACTGCAATCTCATTGAGTTGTACGGTACTGTTTGACGGCACACTATTATTATTACGTAACCGTTTTGCGAAACCAATTGATTTAGTAAAAATTAACATCGTAACCGAACGATAGGTTACGTAAGCCAAAATTATTGGTCAATGCACCAAGTTTCGAGGCCTGAACAGGAAGTTGATAAAATGGTTCAAAATCATGCATATGATCCATTATTCATTAGGTTAGAGGGTGATCAAATTTATTAGACATCCAATTGAATTTTGTCCCCAATATTGGGGTGATAGAATTTTGATATTGGGATTGGATTATTGAAGTGATTACTGTACTGTCATGTATTGTGCTGATCAGATACTTCGAAAAATTTAATTGTTTTGAATTATTAGAGATGTTACATGAAATGTACTATATCCTCATACTATACACAGCTGGCTAAGATTAGAGTGGACCTGAATCAGCTCCGGGAGGAAATGGATGAATGTATTCAGCAGCAGGACTTTGTGAAGGCAGCAGAACTGAAGGAACAGGTGTCTGTGCTAGAGCAGGAGAAATCCAGTCTGAATGATGCCTCTCAACCCCAGGTAGAGGAGGTTCGCACAGAGAAGGTAAGGTTAAGTAGTGTTCTTCAAATGCACGAATCTTTTATTGGTTGAATTTACCAATGAAATTCACTTTTTTTTTTGAAAATTCAAATTGACCAATCAGCCATATTTGTAACTGAAAGATATTTGATCCCCCGATTCACCAATTCATGATGACATTGAATGGATGCATCGTAAATTAAAATTTTGGCCCCTGAATTGGTCTATATGTAAAAGTCACTTAAATAAGTTGACATTTTATAAGTTTACAATTTATTACCCAAATCGTAAACCTGCTTTGCTTAAATGCCTAATCTCCATTAGGAAGAACAATACAAACTGTTAAAAACGGAAGTTAAAACTAAAAGTTGTCTCCCCTAGGGGGGAGTTGTCTGCCCCTAGGAGAGCTCTCCCACTCATCCCAGTGAAGTTACTATATAAGCTCTGCTCACGCTATTCCTATCCTCTTTCTCCTGTTTGTACTCGAGCAGTGCACATCAAGGAAGTGTTCAAGCAATACAGCTGTGTTGTTGTAACCGCCGGTTATATCCTTTATCAAGTTGACTTGTGTTTTTCTTTTCGGGAAATTCTTCTTACATTAGTTATGTCTGAGGTTTCTGTTCCGATTTCTAATTCTTGTCGTGCGTGTGGGCAAGTTTTGTCCCGTTTGGACGCCCACACGGTTTGTTTTGCTTGTAAAGATTTGTGTTATCGTCAAGTCACGTGTGCGGAATGTTCGTTATGGGAGTCGGCTACCTGGAAGAAATATGCCCAGGCCCGACGTGCTTATTTGTTGCGTGCGTCTGAGGATTCTACACTATCGGAGGTCGATAGACGGCTGTTGGAAATTTCGCTTGTAAATGACATGAAGTCCAACGAAGATCTCCACGGTGTTGGCTTAGATTTGTCTCATAGATTTCAAAGTCCAGTTTCATCGGCGTCTGTAAATATTCCACCAAGTGGGACCGTCCTACAGCAGGATAATATTCAACTTCTAGACAGTTTGACCTCTACCGGTATTGCATTGTCTGGATTCCCTGGCAAACAGGGTCCATTGTTCTCCTCAACAAAGGCTTCTAGAGCCAGGTCGGTTTTACCGGAGCGATCCATTGTCCCCATCGGACAAAAGAATTCTACTTCGCCACATGTTATTTCTCATTCTCCTTTGTCAATCGGTTTATCACATGCCGTCTCTTCCAAGGAAAATAAACATCGGCGTGGGGCAAATTCACCTTTACGGGTTAAGTCTAAAGCTGATTTATCTAAAACTCGTTCTATGGAGGGTCGTTCGGATCCGACTTTAAACGTTCAAATTGCGGACTTACGATCTCCAGTGGCTACGTATGTTGATCCGTCACATCGTCGTTCCCATGCTTCTAAACGACACTCATGTACTTCGCAACGCCGTTCACGTTCTCGTTCACCTGTACGGAGTTTTGTTTCTCCGCGACGTTCTGTTACGTCGCCTCGTCGTTTGTATTCACCCGTACGTCGTTCTCATTCCCCTGTTCGGCGGTGTCGTTCTCCTGTTCGTAGATCTCGTTCACCGGTTCGTCCTAGTACTATTTTACGGCCTTCCCGTTCTCCGGTACGCCATTCTCGTACTTTTGTTCGACGTTCCCGTACGCCTCCACGCCGTTTGCCACGTCGTTCTGTCTCACCTTCTCATCAGGGTCGCCAAGTTCGTCAATCGCAGACTCCATTTCTTGATCAATCGGTTGATCTCGGTTTATCAACCTCTCGTCGACGTCGCATCTCTCGTTCACCATCACCGGTTTCGACGATTGCGTCTAATGATCATGATTCCTCTTCTTCAGCGGACAGTTCGGAGGATTCGTCTATGATGCCTTTTCCGGATAAAATGAAGGCGCTTTTGGCGCTTGTTCCGGATATGCCTGTTTCTTCGAATGTTGTCACTTCTTCTCGAATTAGATGTCCGACTGCGGCTTCTGCCGCGTTCGCGCCTACGTCGCTTAAATCACCGATCTCATGCGCTCCGTCACCAGCTTGGGAGTCTAATTTAAAGGTTTTTGAGCGTCAATTGGAGGACGACAACAAGTTTAAGAAGGCCCGTTTTCCATTTCAATATGAGATTCATGATAACATCTTGCCCGTTAAACCACCCAAACGTGATCGGGATTTGAGTCAGGTTTCCAAGACAGTTGAATCATCTCCTCTTGCGGTTCCTCCCAAAGTGGTGGATAATGTTCTGGAAATGTTGCTATTTATGCAACGTGTTACATCTGTCGCGGATTGGTTTCTGTTGGCTACTTCTCGGATTGCCTTGGATCCTGCGTTACGCCGGGACGATGGGTCGGCTTCTTTGTCCCCTGGTCGCCTGGCCTATTTGCGTGCTTTCGTTGACACACTCATTAAAGCTAACCGTAACGTCATTGAGGCCGGGTCCTTTTCTTATGTTTCGCTTCTGCAGGCTCAGCGTAATGCATTACTTAAGGTGGTCAAGCCTGACGTTCCATACTTTGTTAAGGATCAATTGCTTCGTCAGCCATTATCCTCTAAATGGGTTTTCAACAATGCTATCGAGTCCGTCATGCCTGCTGTTCGTGAGGAACGGACGTCTCGTTTGATTTCTGCTGTTTCTCGTCGTCCTGCCTTTTCCGTGGATCGGAGACCTAAACGGGGTCGTACTTCCAATTCCACCCAACGGGATGTGGTTCCTCGGGGTAGTTTTCGTGGCTTCGACAAACCTCCACGAGGCCGTGGTCGCCGTTCCGCCCGTGGGAGATCTTCCAGACGTGGTGGACAATCCAACAAATGACTATCCGATTTCCGTTTCCAATCAGGCCGAAGATTTTCAACTACCCGCCTTCCGTCCTTTCAGTCATCAGGTCGTGGGCGGCCGTCTACAGTATTTCTGCGAGAATTGGCGGCTTATAACGGACGACGACTGGATTATAAAGATCTTGAAGTTTGGCTTCCTATTCAATTTTCAGTCCCTGCCCAAACTCATCGCTTGGCCTCGTCCCTCCCGACTGCCAGTTCCCGCAGGTCACATGCAGACACTTCTGTCTTCGGTCACCACACTCATCGACAAGGGAGCCGTCAGAGAGTTGCCACCGACCGAGAACAGCGTAGGATTCTACAGCCATGTTTTCCTGGTGCCGAAGAAAGATTCGGACCAGATGAGGATGGTAATCGACCTCAAGGTATTAAACAAGCATCATCTAATCACCCCTCCTCATTTCAAGATGGTTACTGTATCATCGATTCGGGCCCGCGTACATCACCGGGATTGGTTGGCCTCAGTCGATCTTCTGGACGCTTATCTCCATATTCCTATTCACCCTCGTCATCGGCGTTACCCGCGTTTCACTATCAACGATCGTCGGTTCGAATGGCAAGTCCTTCCGTTCGGTGTCAACATCGCCCCCTGGCTATTCACCCGTATCACTTCACCAGTCATGGCGTTTCTACATCTTCGGGGTATTCAAATCGAGGTATATATCGACGATATCCTCTTGTGGGCTGCAGACAAGTCCCTTCTCAACGCGCAGGTCCGGTTCACTCTGCTTGTTTTACGTCATCTCGGCTTCATTCCTCATCCTCTGAAGTCGGAGTTGGTTCCGGCTCAAATTCGCCGTTACATCGGGGCGGTGTTCGATACACGTCTACAATTGGTACACCCCCCAGAGGACCGTTGGACCAAAATTCAGCTGTTTGATACTGAAGTTTTTGTCATCAATGTCTCAGACACGTCAGCAGTGGCAAAGTCTGCTGGGTTTACTTACTTCCACGCAGGACCTTACTCATTACGGTCGTCTCCAGGTTCGGCCTCTGCAGTACCATCTGTCTCCTTATCTACAGACGTCTTCCCTCAATCCTGCGGTTCCGGTATTGACGTCTCTACATCCACATCTGATTTGGTGGCAGTCCCGCCACAACGTCATGCGGGGAGTTCCATTCCGATTTCCGGCCCCAGTTCACCATCTTTACACCGATGCTTCCGAGACCGGCTGGGGAGCCCATCTGGACGGCCTGGAGGTGTCCGGCAGATGGTCGACTTTGGATGCCAGACTTCACATCAACCTTCTGGAGATGAAGGCAGTCATCCTAGCAGTTCAACATTGGAGTCAACGTCTCATGAATTCGTCTCTTCTCATCGCGACGGACAACTCCACGGTCATTGCCCACATCAACAAGATGGGTACCACCCGATCGCTATCAACGTTTCGTCTGGTGTGGGACCTTTACGACTGGGCTCTCATTCATCATTGTCATCTCAATGCTCGCCATGTTCCGGGTCGGCTCAATGTCTTAGCAGACCGCCTGTCTTGTCCCGACACCGTTCTTCAAACCGAATGGCAACTTCATCCGGAGGTTTTTCATCAGATCTGCAGCGTCTGGGAGTCGCCCTTGATCGACCTGTTTGCGACGAGGAACAATGCGCAGCTAGCCCTCTTCGTCAGTCCGATTCTGGACCCTCAAGCTTTCGCCATCGACGCTCTCTCAATCAACTGGGACAACTTCCTGGCTTATGCCTACCCACCTATGGCCCTGATTCAGGAAGTTCTTCAAAAGATTTCTCAACACGACTGCGTCATTCTGCTCGTGGTTCCGTGGTGGCCTCGGCGTCAGTGGTTTCCGGTTCTGGTTCCACTTCTCACTGCCCCGCCGCGTTGTCTTCCAGTTTGGCCCAGCCTGTTACGTCAACCGCACGGGATTCTTCATCACAACCCACGGTGGCTCAACCTACACGTCTGCAGACTATCCAGAATGCACTCTCAGTCCAAGGATTTTCAGCAGAGGTTGCACGGACGATGGTTTCAGCCAATCGATCTTCCACATCGCAGCTCTATCAGGCGAAATGGGCCTATTTCGTCTCCTGGTGCTGAGAACGTGATGCCGATCCCGACTCTGCCTCTATTTCCCTCGTAGCTGACTTCCTCCTTCACCTTCACTGTGATAAGAAATTTCAAATCAGCACCATTGAAGGGTATCGATCTGCTTTGGCTAGGGTGTTATGTCTTACCTCCGGCAGCGACATTAGCTTTAACGACAATATCTCTGCGCTCATTCGCGCCTTCGCGTTACAGTCTCGCCGTACTCGCCAGCTGTTACCGAAATGGGATATCGGTGTGGTTCTGTGTGCTCTGATACGTCCGCCCTTTGAACCCTTACAGTCCGCTTCTCTAAAAGCTGTTTCCTATAAGACTGCTTTTCTGGCGGCTTTTGCTTTGGCGTCTAGAGTTTCTGAACTTCATGCTCTTGAGAGATCATCTATGACCTGGACGGCGGATTGGTCTCGCATCTCCTTTCGACCTGTCCCTGAGTTCATCGCCAAAAATGAGTCTGTTCGCCTAGGTACATGTGCTCAACGTTTGTATTCCATTCCTGCGTTATCAGACTTCGTGCATGACCTTGAAGACGACCTTCTGTTATGCCCTGTTCGGGCCATACGCCACTATCTCACTCGTACCGATCCCGCTCTGGGCTCTCGTCGTCTATTATTCTTGTCCCTCCGGCCGTCTGCAGTGCGTGACATTACTAAGAATACCATTGCTGCTTGGTTGAAGAAGACCATAAAGTGGTCATATCAATTGGCCATTGACGCTCCCCCTCTGTTGTCTACTGCTTCTTCTCATGAAATTCGTGCCATCGCTACGTCATGGCCTTTATGGAAGAACTTGTCCCTTCATGACATTGTCCAGTCCTGCGCATGGACGGCAAATTCTACCTTCACTAATTTCTATCGGAGGGATATGTCAGTGCAATCAGATAGAATGTCCACGCTTGGGCCGCTGGTGGCTGCCCAGCACGTGGTCAAGTAACTTTCAAAAAAGAGGGGGGGGGGGGCAATTTTCATCATCGCAGCAAGTCAACCAGCTTGCTGTATCATCTCATCGCATCTCTCTCATATCATATGTCCACATACTACATGATCACCTATGAAAGAAGTAATGGGTCAGCTTGCCAGCCACCGACTCTCAAGTCATCAATCAAGGCCTGACACAATGGTGAGTTTTAATCTTTGCCTTTACTGCAGATTTGCTTGTGTCATTTCAGGTTGAAGCTATGTCCTTCTTCTAGATGATCTCAGCCGAGTCACCTGCTGTCAACTCACAAGTTCATCGTACAAAGAACTGACACTTTGTGAGTACTAATGTCTGTTTCAGGTTACCAGTGTCAGCAACAGGGATTAAAGTACAGGAAGTTGACGTAAGATGCAGAGTAGACTCAGGGCATCCGCTGTCAACTCACACAAGACCGGATCAAGCATCAAGGACTAAAGTACAGAGAGTTGACGCGAGTCGGTTTGTGGACTGAGGGTGGTGTAAGTTGGTCACCGTGTATGCCGTGGATTGCTGGCTATTGCCTCTCCCCTGTTTCATACATTGCTTACCAGCCGAATACTCATAGTAGCAACTGCCCGAGTTCCTTCGTATTGGTAATATTGTTTGTACCACATCCACGATCACAGCTACATGGATGAGAGACTCGAGATAAGTAACTTCTATATCAACTCCATGAATTACCCATTGCTTACGACCAGGGTTTTCTCTTGTTGAGTATTATTGTGTCATGATCATCTCCATGAATTACCCATTGCTTACGACCAGGGTTTTTCTCTTGTTGAGTATTATTGTGTCATGTCTATGCCCATGTCTGTGTCATCCCAGCGGTTACTCAGCCTGCTATTGGAGCTACAACAAGGCCGAGGTTTTCACCTCCATATGTTGGTAGTGAGGCATTTAAGCAAAGCAGGTTTACGATTTGGGTAATAAATAATAAACATTTATAAACAATGTTACTATTTGTAACCAAATCAAACCTGCTTTGCTTTGATTGTCCCTCCCTTCCTTCCCCTCACTCCACGGCCTTGCACACTTCAGGTCTCGGTTTATTACAATGAGAAAGAGGATAGGAATAGCGTGAGCAGAGCTTATATAGTAACTTCACTGGGATGAGTGGGAGAGCTCTCCTAGGGGCAGACAACTCCCCCCTATGGGAGACAACTTTTAGTTTTAACTTCCATTTTTAGCAGTTTGTATTGTTCTTCCTAATGGAGATTAGGCATTTAAGCAAAGCAGGTTTGATTTGGTTATAAATAGTAACATTGTTTATAAATGTTTATTCTTTCCTTGTATTTATCAGACTGACCCTCTGACATGGTTGAAATGTCTCAGCATTGTCAGTGAGATGATGGAGAATCTCCCCCTCAAGACCCTCCCACCTGCTGTACAGATGATAATAGAGTCCTTGGTAAGTATATTGAGTATGTCAGTGAAATACCAAATGAATAGACTCATTTGTCAGGGGTCCCACAGGTAATGGAAAACCTGACAAATCCTTGAATTTCAAATGATATTTCCTGTCCAGTGAATGTGTTGTAGTGACCGAGTTCTCCGGCCGGGAGTTGAACCACCGACCCCTGGCTTACCTGTCCAGCACCCTACCAACTGAGCTAAAGGGAAATTCTCGCTAGCTACACTCTAGTACAGGCACTGGTTAACCTGTTTTCTACCACACTCCTCTCCGTCACGAAGAACCGCCATCCTCTTTCCCTATTAACCCTGGGGCTAGCCTGACCAGCTTCCCCTTTCCCTCCCTCATACCACCCCATCTTTTCCAGCAACTCAACTCGACAATCAGATCATCATCAACCACTTTCTACACTTCCTCATCTCGGCAACCTGACCATCGACCCAACCCACTCCCATTCCCGCGAGGATCCTACCGGCGACGCCAATGTTGTAGTGACCAAGTTCGCCGGCCGGGAGTTGAACCACCGACCCCTGGTTTACCAGCCCAGTGCCCTACCAACTGAGCTAAAGGGAAATTCCTGCTAGCTACATGCTAGTACAGGCACTGGTGAACCCGCTTCCTACCACAAATGCAAGACCATCAAGGAGCCTACGCATACTGTGAAGTTGACCATGTAATTTGAAATTTCTTTTGAATTGCGGAAGTCCCGGAAATAAGGTTGATTAAGGTCCCTGAACGTCCTGGAAAAACATGGCAAAAGGGTGGGAACCCTGGTTTTTTGTGCTCATTTTTTTCTCACTGTATTGAGGTCCACTGTATTCGAAGTCTGTACTTCCAAGGTCAGTTGTCATCAAGTTCTTGTGGTCATCTTTTGTGATTCAGTTTGCAAAACAGTCAATGGAGAATTTTTCAGGTTCAGCTGTTTCAGAATCCTGTATCAAGAAATCGCCAATTCAAACTTAGATAACTGTTAGTTGGTGTTCATATGGTATGGTACCCTATTTCAGATTTTACCTGGTATCCAGAATGAGAATCCCGATGTGAGGAATTTGGCTGTAAAATCTCTGGGTCTGTGTTGCCTACTGAAGAAAGAGACGGCTCTACAACATCTGGTCCTCTTTGTACAGGTAAACTCTTCATCTTACAACTGATGTTTGTCCAATATGGCAATGAAGCATGATAGCAACTCTGAATGGCCAGATTTTCTCGCAATTTTATCCACAAGCCAATGAAATATCAAATTTATTTTGAATTGAACAATCAGATGCTGGATGCACTGGAGTTTCCTTAAAAATCCATTATTTGTAGGTAGTTGTCAGAGGTTGGATTATTCTACAATTTCGAGATTCCAATGAATCTCCGAGACCACAGAACAGTCCCATTCTTTCAGTTACCTCCATTTAATGACCGCACACATGCCCATTATGCTCTACACAAAGCTCACTTGGAAGAAACCAACTTTACCAAACAAAAATATTATTTGCAGTCATCCGGTTATGTTTTCAAACTGTCACATGAGACCTAAATCCAGATTTGTTTGTTTTCAACTTCAGATAGTAATTAACAGTGAATTAATAGAAAGAACAGCAAATCAATGCATTTCTTCTCATTCTCCTGTCTTGATCCTATTAAATATGATATACAAATACTTTAATTGCATAAAATCAGGGGTTTTTTTAGACAAAATTTTTTCATCTACTCAATTTCAAATATTGTAAAACTCAATTTTTAATGTCACTAAACTCAATTTTGGGGGTTTTTCATCTAAAAAAGGATGAAACTCATTTTTTTTGCCTTTTTCATCAAAAAAATGATAAAACTCAATTTTTATTTTGTTTTAATCGTAGAATGTAAAAAAAGGTTGTGTCAAAGCTTGGCATGTCCATCATCCGAACGCATGGCACGATCATACGTAGAAACTTCTGCTCATAGCCATGCGGTAACGGGTGATATCTGAGTGTAATAGGGCGTTTCCCAAATGGTCACATGCGATTGGTCCCGTGAGACCCGACATCGGCGCAATCACATTCATAAAATGAAGACACACCTCCAGAAAGCGATCGATTGAAAGGATCTCTTGGTGTGCCTCGAAGTGCCCCATCACAAAATAAAAATCATATCATTTTCCTGTGAACTGCCGCCGATTTTATTTTTTTTTCTAATATGTTAGGCCGTTTGTAATATGATTTTTCTAAAGAAAAACAAAGAAGCATGCTCCATTATAGTGAGAAATAAAATAGCTAATTCGCACAACTTCGGTTTGGTCTCCCACAGTCTTGCGCCTCGAGCACTGAAGTGCAATCGACATGTCTCACATCTGAGATTCCCAGGTCAAAATATTTGAATTCGGATAATTTCATTGGTTCGTTTAAATAGAGCGGACATGTGACTTGATGCTTGGGGAAGCTGACATGGGGTGAAATACACGGAGAATGAGCCATTGAGCTAAGGGTAGTATTGAGTGGAACGTGAAATTCCCTTAGCAAGCTAAGATGGGCATGTCATTCTTGGCTTGTTTTTCTTAAATTTTCCAATTGGTTGCCACTAATGGCATCGATGTAGTTTTGCACTGGAATGACACTTATGCAATCAATTTGGTTGTAGGTTGAATTAGATGAAACTGACACCCAACACTGCAAGTTTTTGGACTAATCTTGTCATCCTTTAGCTATTCGGATGTCCTAATTATCTGAATCAAAATTTCACAAGATTGGTGAAAACTGCATAGGCAGCTGCTCTCTGGAATTTACGAAATCTGGGACAAACAAAGTTGAGGTTGGAAATAGATGATGGATGATGGCCCCACAGTTCAATTTCAAACCCTAATAGATCATGAATTTTTATCTTGAAAAAACAGATTCTTGTATTAAATTGGCGAAATTATTGAAACTGTCGTGCTTGGTGGAGAAAGGTAAAAACCAAATTATGTAACTAATTGAGAAAACAACAACTTGCTCTTGTTTTATTTTTATTTTTTATTATTTTCCCCCTAAGCCAAGGTCATTGTTTTCATTGAACGACCTCCGTTGAATGGTGATGGGAGCACTGCGATCACATATACATCTCATGATCTCCCCTCAGCCCCCACCCCCCCTTTGATTTTAGCCCTCCGAATTTTGTAGCATGAATTGTAACGACACACCACGGAACCAAGAGTTCGTTTTCCATTGTAAGTGCATTGAATTTATATAATTTATTCCAATATGCCATAATACACAAAATTTTTGTGTCAGTACTTCCAAACTGACTTCATTACGGCAGAAAAACAAGCGACACTGTCACAGAAGGGGCAAAACTAGGTTAACTTCGCGGCAGAAATAAAGCATGATGAACTATTTTAACAGAAATTCCTCCCAAGCATTCGTGTATTACAATAATTTATTCGTTAGTTTGGAAGTCTTTAACGATAAATTCTCAATTTACCGTAAAAAGGGCAGAGGTTGCATGTTGCCGGTTTTCCACCACAAAACACAGGCACTTCGCGTCGACGTGAGGCAGGTATTATACGAATTCAAATAGAGTTCCAACAGATCAAAGAAGTTGAAAATTTTCCAGCGTACGACAAATATGTTTCATTTGTGTTCGTGTTGAGATTTTCTCGCTTACTTTGGTAAAGCGGAACCACGTGTTGAGATAAAAAAAAAAAAATGGCGCTGAAATCATTGTCGGGAACCCTTCATCGAAAAACTAGCAGTTCATTGCCACAGATATCTGGCGGCACTCGACAGCGAATGTTGTCATATGATGGGAGACAACTCTGTTAAAGGGAACGTAAACTCTGGTGAAACGTGCATGGCCAGTTAAAGCTTTTTCCTCATAGAATGCAAATCGTTTATCAGATATTTTTTTACAATTTTTTCAAAGCAGTACTAAACGTCTTAACTTCGTTACACTGGACGAACATAGAGGCCTCCATGTTTGAAGAATCGTGACGTCAGTGGACACTAGTTCTTCTGCCTCTGGAGGTAAAAACGCGTCAATTGGCATAGGTGCAGTATTCGAGACCGTAGCTTACAAACATGAACGAGGATGGTAGTGCGACGTGTCGGGATTACCTGGTACTTTGTGACAGCCAAATGCAGAGCAGCCCGGCATCGTAGAATATCTGCTAGAATCAGGCTGTATTCGACATCAAAGCTAATCGATAACATTGTCTCTGTTAGTCGGGGAACGGAGGAGTGCATGAAAACGACCATATGCGCCCATGTTATCTCGACACAGAGAATGTCCGATGACGTAGGAGATTATCGGCACAACTGAATTTTACGCTTTCCCATTGGATAAAAATCCTGCCCAAAACAAACATGGCGGCGCCCCCAAGAAATTCCAAATCACGGTATTTTCTATGTTTGCGTCTGTCTCATTCATTGAAAAAAAATGAGAAAAATAATTTGTCACGATTTTTTTAATTTATCGGGACTCTTGTATAATTCCCGCGGTGTTTTACCGCAGAGTTTACGTTCCCTTTAAAAAATTTTTTTACGACAGTCAACGAACAGAAAAATAATCTCTGCAAGAGCTTTCTGAGTGTGTTTCATTTTCACTGGATATCCCATTGACGAGACGCGGTGTCTGCAGCTAAAACAAACATATGGAAACCCGGGAAAGTGGCAGAGATGACATGAAGAGTGGGCTCTCACGGACTTTCATTGGCATAGAGACAGAGGTGACACGAACAACAACAACAACCTTGTACATTGTAAACTTTCGGTCGCGATCAAACTTTCCCGTGATCAGGGCATTTTCGTTCGCCCCGGTCTTACATAAACTCAATCTTTTATGAAAAAAACTCAATTTTTTTCCGCGCCTATGGCGCGCACTTCCCGAAAACTCAGAAAACTGAATTTCTAGCTCAAAACTCAATTTTGAAAAAACCGCAAAAACTCAATTCAAATTCGTTTTCATCGGGAATACCACGATGAAAAACTGTCTAAAAAACCCCCTGAAAATATCAGTCTTTCTTTTAGAAGAAATATTTGCCGTTTATATCTTTTGGATCGATATATATGGGTATGGCTGTTCTTGTATGCAGGTTTCTCAGGTAGACACTGAAGGTGTACGTGCCACGGCTTTGCGTGTTCTCTTTGACTTGCTGCACAAGTATGGTCTGGAAGTCCTCCAGGTGGAGCCACAGGAATCATCGATAGCGGAGAATACGACATCCCAGTCGATGAACACGACAGAGGCAGGGAACGCTGATGCTGATGAATCCACAGTAACTGAGGCCGACCAGACCACAGAGACCAGTAACAAGACCAGTACAGCCAGTAACTTGATGGCCATCCTCAGTTTAGTACTTGATGATGAGGTATATCTCACTCTTTTATGTTTTCCTTCTCCACCTCCTATTTCAAGTGGTTTCTTTGTCTAGATTGTAACCAGCAACACATTGTGAATTTATGAACAGTTGAGCAGTTTTACTCCTTCTAGGATAAAAGGATCAATTGCAAACAGAAATATTTGATATTTTGTGATGGTAGAGCAAGCACAATTTTTAATCGCTTCGCACTCATTTATTTGATGACTTCAATCTCCATCCATTAAATTGACCTGATCTTTGGAGATAATTTGGATTCTTTTTGTAATGCCAGATTCTGGTAAATTTGCAATAAGCATCAGCATTATGTTGTATGACTGACCACTTGAAAAGTAGAAAAAATTAACATGAAAGTTGAAATTAAATATGACATATAGCTAATTAAATGTTTTATCACTTTTTGATTACCAGTATTAAGCCAAATATGCATTTCTTCTGGCAGAGCTCTGAGCTGAGAACAGTAGCTGCTGAAGGCCTGGCTAAACTACTCCTCTCTGGCAGAGTTCAGTCTGCCAAACTGCTATCACATCTCATTCTCCTCTGGTACAATCCTGTCACGGAGGATGACTCACATTTGCGCCATTGTTTGGGAGCATTTCTACCTGTGTTTGCAATTGCTGGCAGGTATGGCATAGATTAGGTTACAACTTTTTCTTTGAGAATGATGGATAATGATATTACAGTTTCTAGTAATGTTTGACTTCACAGATTGAGATATCTGTGATCACATCTTGAACCTTGCATTGTGTACAGTACCTTACTAAAAAATATGGTTTCATTCATTATTGGCAAGTAGGACCATTCTTCTTTCTAATGGTTTCTTCTATGTAACAGTCACACAGTTCATCATTTTCCATAGATGGCTTGATAGGGTTATAACATCTTCACTTTTGAATATTTGTATCTAATGCCGCTCAGTCATTGCTAGAGGGCGTGTGGTTGTGCCATTCCAGATGTCCACATTAACAGCTACAATAAATTGTGGCTGGGATGTAAATCGCAACAGGGATCAGTTTTGGTTCTTGTGATGTTTTTAGAAATATGTATATGCTTGTGAGATCATTGGACCTCTTGTCAGCATGCCAGCATCACTTTCCACCACTCTTGTTCTGTTGCATTTTATCATGTAACTGATGTTGTAGGTGTAACCAGGAAGTGGTGGAGGAGGCATTTATGCCAACCATGAAGACGCTGTTTAATGCCCCATCCTCCAGTCCCCTGGCTGATGTGGACATGGACAATGTGGCTGACCTCTTGGTCCAGCTGACCAGTGCCAGACTTCTTTCCCAGAACCAGAGCATCACCAGAGACCAAATCAAGGTCAGAATTACCTCCCTTCAGCTGTGTTGTCTCCCTTTAATTGTGTTTTGCTTATAATTCCATTCAGCATTGGCTACAAGATTTACCATTGTGATTTAAAATGTGGAATGTATCCACTTGTAGTTACTTTCTTCATAAAGCACAGAGTTATGATTTCTGTTGAGAGACTTCTCCAATCACAGAAAGTGCTGTCCTAAAAGTAATGGGATATTCCATTGGATGAGTTTTAGTAGTTGTTGCAGTCAGACAAAAAATTCCCCATCACAAGTTGATAAAAACATCTATCCTCGGAGATTGTAAAGTGTGAGAAATTGCAAGAAAATATTCTGGAAAACAACGTCCGTTCTGAACCTATTTAGTTTGGAACTACTTTTTCTATTTCAGGACCACACGATTCACGACAACTTGGCATTGAAGGTGTGCAATGAGATTTTATCTCACCCAGACTCATTCAGTGTTCGTGTGCTGGTGAAGACAGTTAACTCGCTGGATGTGAGCAGAGAGGATTACTCCCTCCTCAAAGATCTTTCTGCTCTCTGTGAACAAATGCTTGAGGTAAGATAGTGCTCACAGTCCTTGTCCCATAACACATAATGGCATGGATATTCTTACATTCATTCTATGTACATGTTTTCTCTGAAGGATTGACCCTCAGTGAATAACCCAATGAATTTCCTTCCGCTCCTAGCTTTCGCCGTCCACTCCAGGACCCATAATTCTAAACTCAATGATAAATCCCTCAAACCGTAGCATGATCTCACTCCATAACTGACATAACTTCAGATGCATGGGGCTCCCGGGGATTGACCTGGAATGTCATTGTGTACACCCCAGGTCATGGTATGAATTTAAGGGTCTCGGCTCCTCAAACAGCTTATCATAAGAGATGACTAGTAACTGGAATCTTTAGGAATCCCGGATGTAAAAACGAATAGGACCCTACCCTTGGGGTGCCGGGTATATTAAATAATAATACCCTACCATGCATTGTTGAAAGAGATGTTGAATCATACTCACTCACCCCCAATATATTCTGAAACATTTCATCTTAATTGCCCTCACCAGAACCCCAATCACTTCTCCTGTACTCTCCCATTCCCTTCCATGCCTGGTTTCAGCCCCAGCTATATTTGTGGCCTCATTGGGGTGAATTGAGCAGATATAAAGATATCATGAAGGGGTAACATATAAATGTGCCTATGGACTGATTTTGTACGATCAGTGTTAATAGGTTTTCAGTAGGATATTATGATATATGATATTGTAGGCTGTCAAAGAGAAGCAGTGTGTGAAGGGATTACAGAAATTCCAGACCAAAGTTAGCGACCTGATGAAACACCATACACCCAATGAGCAGACTGATGTCATCATGGAGGCGACCAAAGAGAATGAGATATCCGAGCCAGGCCAGGTACGTAAATTGCGAGTGGGTTCATCACCAGTTAGGCTGACAATATTAGTTCATAGTTTTACAGGCTTGTGTTTGATTTATTCAAACATCTACTTCCTCTTGGTACAAACTGTTATGATTTACAAAATTCCACAGGAAAGAAAGGTTGAACCCAAATATCTTCAGTTTTAGTTTTTCATTTAGGTTTGGTTGAAATTAAAGTAGAGAACAAACTGCCAGCTATTCAGCATATCACAAACTAAATTAATTCATTTCTTTCAGAGTGGTTTACACTGTCATTCATTTTGTTCTAGGACGAAACCACAGCATCATCTGTAAAAGCTGAGGAGGAAGCACCAGTTATTACCATGGAAACTGAACCAGAATGTGACGTGACTTCAGCGGGCGTGGCTGACCAAACAGTAACTGAAACAATACCGGACATTCCAAAATCTGCTAAGAAAAGCGCAGGTACTGCCGACTAAGGGCTATTCCAGTTAAAAATGGATAGGGGGTGGGAAATGGAATTTCATTCCTATTGAAGTAATCATCCATACAATTTCCCTCCGCAAGACCAATGTTAATGACTGCTAGCCTCACACCGCTGAATCAGCACGGGTTCGAGCCCAGCTGGTACATGTATGAAAGTTTGTCAGTTACTTACCGACAGGCGGTGGCTCTCTCCGGGTACACCGGCTTCCTCCACCAACCATACTGACTGTCACCATATGAGTGAAACAACCTTGAGTTTGACATTAAGCCAAATCCCCCCCCACTGTTGAGAGCGGGTGAAAAAAGGAATAGGACCCCACCCATGGAGTGTGAAAAGTGATAAGAAATAGGACCCAAAACCTCGTGATATGACTGGAACATTTTTGAAAACGATGTCAAGTCATATTAACACACTCACTCACCAATTTAAGGGAGTAGATCATGTTCATCTTTTACAGTGAAAATGTTCTTAAGCTTGAGTAATAACTTGTGAGGACAAGATAAGATGAACAATGAAATAATAGGAGCCATCATACCATTTGTATAAACATTGCCTCAATTATCACTGAATTAGTATGGAAATGAGCCCGTTTTCATGTTTGAAATTCTTAGGCACAGTCAAAATTTTCTTTGATTAGTGTGATTTACATACTTGTCACTTTTTTCAATAGTATAAATTGAACTTTTTCAGCCCTTTATCTAGGTGGGGGTGGGAATTTCGGGTGGAGATGGGAAATATTCTCAAGGCCTTTTTGGCAGAAACTGAATATGGATGAATTTCTCAGTGTACCACAAGCATAATATTTGGCTCAAGTAGTATTCTGTGTCATGTAGTCTGCTTAATCTGACAGTTACACTTTTTGGTCAGACTTATTCCACTTTAAAATTGTCCCCTGACACCCGAAGGGCTAGAGGGGGACTATAATATTGCTCGTTTCCGGACAAAAACTTTTGAAAAACTGAATGGATTCTTTTCAAATTTGGTATGTGGGTACCTCGCTTCAAGATATCGCATGGGATTTTTTTTTTGCGCCGATCCACCAGTAGGTGGTGCCACTTGGGGGCAAAGTTAAAATTTCGTTTCCAGACAATAACTATTGACAAACTGAATGGATTCTTTTCAAATTTGGTATGTGGGTACATCGCCTCAAGATCTCGCTTGGGATTATTTTTCGTGCCGATCCACCAGTAGGTGGTGCCACTTGGGGGCAAAGTTAAAATTTTGTTTCCAGACAATAACTATTGACAAACTGAATGGATTCTTTTCAAATTTGGTATGTGGGTACATCGCCTCAAGATCTCACTTGGGATTATTTTTCGTGCCGATCCACCAGTAGGTGGCGCCACCCGGGAGCCAAGTTAAAATTTTGTTTCCGGGCAGTCATTTTTGAAAACCTGAACGGATTAGGACAAATTTGGTAATTGTGGGTACCTTGCCACTGGATGTCACTTAGGATCACTCTCCTGCCTGGTACTGAACATTACGGTTTCGTGATGTACTGCCTTAAAAATATATAATTATGGGGGCAACCCATTGGCCAAATATATTAAGTACCTTCTTCCCAGCCCATGTGTGTCTGGAACAAACTTTATCCATTTAGCCCATGGCACGAAGGTTTAATATTTGATTTGTCCATGATGGTTGAACCCAGTTATTCATCTTGCTTGGTATATTCAACAGGAGGTGCTATAGCCAAAACACCCAGCACTAAACCCCAGCGTAAAGGCAGGTCAACAAGGGCCTCAGCAAAAACTCCATCCTCAGCCATGCCCAGGTGAGTGTTACCGTGATGCTGTTTACTCATGACAACTACAGGCCAGATCATTTAAGCTAATTGAGAATGAAGAACAATATAATAATATAAATTCTAAGGGCTGTTCCAGAAAAACATATGTACCCCCCCCCCCCCTTCTGTTAGCACCCACCCACCATCATATTTGATTTTTCAGTTTTTGTAACCACCCACAACAGCAGAAAAAGGATTCATAGACCCACCAATAACCTATAATTAACCCCATCCTCCGGAGGAGGAGGGGGTTATTGGAATCGTCCTTGGCCATGGGGGCAGCCATTGAGCTGTAGAAAACTTTGTACATCAAGAGCAGAAAAACTAGGAAGACTGAGGCACTGACACTTGCCTAGTTGGTCACAGTTGTAATGTTGTGAGTCTGTATAGTTTTTGGGCGATGGCAGATGAGAATTAATACGTTTTTTTTGCGAAGAAATGCTCGAAATTGGTAGGGTAATTTTTATACGGAACGTGGATGATGTTGTCCTTGTACGTTAAGAGATTGGCGAAATCACCCGGATGTTCGTGTTGTATAGATATACCCCGGGTATTTGTGAAGCGATCAGTCTCTGCACAGAGGTGACGATGGTAATCAAAGTGTTAGCTATACTCGGGTCTCTTGAGCAGGAGAGGGCCTGGTTTTGCGACAACCGTAAAGTGTGATGCTCTTCCAGCATGGCGATCTCAAATATACGGACTCGAATAAACAGGCGAATAAAGCACACTTCCAGACCGGGGAATTGAAAACTTACCGAGGTTTACGCTTTAGTTGACCTGATAACTATTACTAGGACAATTTTAAACATATCCTCCGTCAACTTCGGAAGAATGGTATGGAGTTGTTAGCTTGAAATGGCACAAGCCGAAGTGCGTCGGCGGACACGGGCAAGGGAACTGATATTTTTCCTTGAACGAAGTCGGCAACTGACAGTCAAAATCTATATCATTTCTTTGCTAGAAAATCTCAGTTTGCCGATTTTGTTTTATTATGAATACATTGAAATAATGCGTTGAAATAAACCCCGAAGATACAAGCAAACTTATTTATCAAATTGTGAAGTCAAATTTTTCGTTCTTCGACAAATCGCGTGTTCAAAGGTCTCTTCTCGTTTCTTGTCTCAAACAGCTCAAATCAGAGGGATTAAACGTTGTGCTAAAAAAAATAAAATAAATAAAATAAGTTTTTTTTTTTAAATATTTTTTTCCATTGGTAATCAATGTTCAGTTATGTTGATTCCTCAATCAGTAAGTCTGATATTTGATTCAAAAGCCTACCTATTTTGCCAGAATTCGTGGAATTTGAATATTTTCGCTAATTAGGACACGTTTCTCTGTCTAAAGAAATTTTACTGTGCCGAATAGAGGGATAATCATGAATAAACTTGAGCAACATTGCACATGTGATAGTGGCATTGGACATCACAATAAAATTTATTTCCCAAACAAAATAATTTTTTGGCCCTACCTGCTCAAAAGTTTTCTAGCCTGTTTCCGGAAACAGACATATTTTGATTTTTGTTACAGTTATCACTTGGTGATCAAGAAATTTATCGAAAATATTCAGAGAAATGCTGGTTAAATGCCATGCGGTTGCGCAGGAAATGTAGCTTGATTATCAATTTTTCTGTACTGTCATGACAATCGCTCTGACACCCCCTATGTTCCTTCATTCCGTCGTTGATCCATTCGCAACATTTTTTGCAAGCATATTACTGGAGCCATGAATAAACAAATTATACCTCAGAAAATGACCATTGCCAGCTTAAAAAAAGTCGTCAAAATACGAACAGCCACGGTAATCAGTTCAGTTTAAATTGTATTTTCCCCCAATATTCCTTAGCTTTCTGTGGTGTGCGAGTCGAAAGAATAAATGCGAGATGAGTACATAATTATCGACCCTATACCAAAGTGGACTAATCAAAACATGTTGGTTTCTGAGGATATTTTCAATTTCCTGACCATGTGTTTCTGCGGACAATGCCCCTCCATGATTTTCTCCCGTCTGAAAAGCCATTGAGAAACAGAAAATATTTTTTTTTAAGATAATGCTTCACATCCGATTTTACAAGTTGTCACCAACCGTGTTCTATATATTTGACGGGAAATTTTATGCAAATCTATTATCCTAAGCGCCGTGTCATTCCTCTCCAAATTCGCGGGTTATGATGACTTAATGGAACAGCCTATTAGAGCTGTTACTTTTGCGATGACAAACCCAAGACCACTTCGACCAAGATGGCAGGAACGACCAGGAGAGTGACTCGAACAAACTCTGGGTAAATGGGTATCAACTATTGATACAGTACCTATAAATCAAGCAATCAGCATTGTTGCAGACACTTCACGGGTGACTGAAATACAAACCAGACCATTTAGTCTGCCACTCCGAGAGCATGTCCAATTTTGGCATATAAGTATGCGGAACAAAACCCAGATCTATTACATACCAATTACAAAATAGGATGGGGTTTTCGAAGTCCACGAGTTCTAGTTTTTCTTGAAGCTGGAGACCACCCACCCACATGTTTTTATGAGAAACCCGGAGACCACACACCCACAATTTTTTTTATGAAAATTAAAACCTGAGACAACCCACCCACATGTTTTAAATGATCCCCAAGGTTTCCCGACTTTCGGACGTCGGCTTCAGCCATCTCCGCGGTTATGTGACGAAGGGAGATAACTCGTGGCGACAGTGTCGCCACTCTCGTTAGTTTCGTTTTCTCCGGTGAGACGGGCACTTAACGTTACCTGCTTTCAGTGGACAGAGATTGCCGAAAAATCTCCATTCATAGAGAATTCACTGCCACTTGACAAAGATCTTCGTAACGTGGTATTTCATTGGATGAAATATCTTTGACATGGACGCCTGTCCAATGAAAAAGCACGGTATTCAAGATCACCTTTGTGTGGAGTCACAGTGCGCCAGTTAACAACAACAACGACCACAAACGTTGGTCGCGAACTCGGGACAAGATTCGAGGATTAAAATAAGTTTATCTAGATACATAAATAATGAATACTATATGCCTCAAAAGGATTTGAGGGCCCACACACAGAAGCATTTTACAAGTAATGAATCCAACCACCCAGAGAAGTGGTTTATTTCAAGTTACACCCACCTAGACCAGCAAAATTTTTACGACAACAACCACCCACATATTTTTTTTTTCTTTGCCGTCCACTGGGGGGGGTACATATGTTTATCTGGAACAGCCCTAAGCATGTTTCTGAGTAGCAGGCGCAAAGTTTGATCTATTATTTTAATATTCTTGCAAATCAGAGTCGTAGGAGCAGCCATTCTGGCTATGTGTCTACTATTATTTGTCTTTAAAGGTGAAATGCAAAGGTTTTCAGTTTCCTTTTTATGTTCGTTGTGGATTAGTTAATGGAGCTATCCGCCTATTTACTTCTTTCAGTTTTATTTAAAGTATTTTGTCTCCTAGTAGCATTAGAAAAGTGCTCCAAAGTAGGTATTTCATGCCTGTTCATTTGCACAAACGAAATCAGCATCACTTCTCTGTCCTTGATTGACGCTGGTTTGTGATATCACATCAGATCACCTGGCCGGACATCAATACTTGCAACGTTCAGTCTGACGTCACAATCAAGGAAGTATAAGCGATGCCGATTTGCGAATCGAAATTCAGCTGAGCTTGGGGCACCGGTACCAACTTTTAAAAACTTCTAGCAGACAAACTGAGTACCTCAAATTAAACCAAGCGAAATTGACAGACTGATATTTCTATCATTATATAGGTGATATTTCTATCATTATTATTCCTATATAAAATATATAAAGAGGAATCTGAAAACCTTTGCATTACATCTTCAAGATGAGAATAAGATCAAGTGTGTTTTCTCACTGGAACATTTCTGAATATGTATTCTGTACATTCATTCATGTAAGGGCTGTTTCAGAAAAAAGTACATGACATGGCGGGGGGGGGAAAGATTTTTCACTTCTACGAAAATGTGTGGTTGGTGGTATAGTGTTATTGAACATTTAGTGAGACAGAATAAATGGTGTATGGGTGGTTGGGATCAGAAAAAGGGGTCTTCCCCCCACCCATGTACCTTTTTCTGGAACAGCCTTAATGCAATTCTTATTTTCAATTCTCTGTATCTGTCATGTTTTCTCCAGTGATATGGAGAACAGTGTGTTTCTCTCACCCACACCCATAAGAAAATCAGGCAAGAAGTCCAAGAATAAAGGAGCAGACAGTGTGAAACCACCAATGAATATTGAAGAAGTTTTTAGCAGCAGTAAATCTGGGGATTCTCTTGATGACTCAAGCCGAAAATCTACCAATGGCAGACGGTATGTGTAAGGGTATTCTGGGTGGTCTCGATCACATAATTTCAATAAAGTCAATTTTAACTGCTTTTGCAGATGTAGGGAAATAACACTGAAGGAATTTTCCTCCTACATTCAATTATCTGGATAGATCTATTATAGAAATTCATAAGTGCCTGTCTCCGCCAAATTCCAACCAATACTTCCAGATTGACTAACCTGGATAATATCTTCCCAAAAGTGCCCGAGAACAGGTGAGACTACTACTAATGGGTTCGCCAGGAGTCAACTCGCTGCTGATTTGTAACCCACAGATACTCGTTAGTGTTGATAATTGATGAATTAGGGGGAATCAGGGGAGTAAAGAAAAGTACCTGGGAGTCTCAAATCAGCTGCAAGTTGGCTCCTGGCAAACATAGTTGGTAGTGGTCTCGCTCATTTTTATAGATATAGTTAGTTACATTCAAGCACATAAGACAGAAATAGAAATTCATATATCTGTAAAGGGGCATAACTCTGTTAAATATGGGCCGAGGGGAGCCACTTTCGATAGGCATCTGACTTAGCACTAGATAAATAAGTGTTCAAAATTTGATGGTTGTGTCTCAAGCGGTTTTGCCTAAAATGCGGTAGCGGACGGACATGACGATGACAATACCCTTAGGCCAAAATGGCCGAGAGGTAAAAAGTAAAGATATTTGCAATTTAACTTTAAATTTAACAATTTCACTTTTCAAAGTGAAGTTTATTCGATTTTGAAAAATACTGATAATAAAACCCGAGATTTTGGAGCGTGGTGTGGCGAAGGCACTGACTTTAATGTCCTCCCTTCTACTATTCTTTACTCCCTCGACTCTTCATGCCCCAAATCATCTTAATTAAACAATGGTAACAACCTCCTGTGGGTCACTGGATGTTTTTTGATTTTTTTCTGGAGATGGTTTCATAATCTGAAAATGCAATTTCCAATGTCATACAGTTAGTATTCATATAAAATTCATGCATTTATTTTCAAGATTTCGGTGTTTCTAAAATCCAATGAAATTTATCTGAACAATATCTGTGGATATATATATCCATATGCTTGGACTTGCTTGCTTTGTTATGCAGAAAATTGATTTATTTCATTATTTTGACAAAAAAAAGATATTCCCAGGTACATACCATATGTACAGAAAAATCTAGGTTGAAGAACATAACATTTTTTTTTTTTTTTTTTTAATTTATTCTACTGATCTACACCCAAGCTACCCAGTGATAGCAAAAAAATTAGGGCTGGTCACTGGACAAATGTTTGAGGCAGGAACCATCTCAATGCTGTGGAAAATGCTTATAATTCTTGATTAAACACCATTTGTCTTTACAGTCCATCTAACCGACGGGTCCTGTTTGATGTGGACAACACCAGCCTTCAAGAATGAGGTGTCCATCCGCTTCACCAAGCATCCATGTGCACCCGAGATTCTGGCAGACCTTCCTAATCTTGATACCTCCAAGTCACACAACTGTCTGGTGTGAACAGTAAAACAAGTCGCATTTTGGAGAACTGAACTTTTCATTTCCACTTCTTGAAGTTATGACCCATCTTTGTGACATGCTTCTATTCATTAAGGACTTAGAATGTTACAATGAGAAATCAGATTCAAGTACTGTACAAGAGAGGAATTACTGGTTCAACTTGCCATGATCACTATATGAGATGTTTGTGTGGACAATCCCTCCAGTTCTACGAATATCACCTCACCATTATTATCGTGGGTGCCCTCCTCACATTTCAATATTTCAGCAGTTCTTTATTGATAAGTTATTTCTTTATTCTGTATAAAATCTGTAGATAAGAGCTGTAGGAGAATTGTTACTGTTCAGGCATATATGTAGGAAACTCGTTCGAGATGTTACTAATTTTGAGTATCTGTACTGGGAAATGTTCATGTCATTTACATAATCCATATGTACTCACCATATTGGAACCATTAAACTCTTATTATTGCAAACCATTTTGTTCTGTGCATCAAGCTGTTGCTCATTTGTAGGCTTAGTCTTCAAACGTAGCCAGTAGGGTTTCACTGCGGTAGTATGGGATATTGCAATCGTATGTTGACCAGAGCTCTCGTATCCATTGAGTCTAAAATAGAACAATAAGCCGAACACCTCTAGGCTGCTGAGATTCAGATGCTTTTATAGGGAAGTTATTTATTAGCTTGTACCTTTAACTCAGTTTATAGAAACTAGGTCAAGGTCAATTATATCCAATGGGGTTCTCCATCACCAGATTCTTGTGTGGTTTACATGTGGAAGGACTAGCTCCGAGTCTCTTGATCATCCACGAGAAATTTAGGTGATATTTTTGGACCTATTTTACCGTATCGGTACTGTGAAAAAACTAGAATGAGGTCCTCTAAGAAGGTATTGGCTAATAACCAGATGCAGATGTGGTGTAAATCTAGAAAGGTTAGCCAGCCCTAATCTTTCATGAGATATTGTGTTAACAGCACCCAACTTGTAGTCAGTAAAGTTTTGACTGATAAGTGGATTCATCCAATATAGAAAGGCTAGCTAGAATGTCGTGCCTAACAGCACAGAATCTAAACATGTAATTTGACCTAAAAAAAAAAAAAAGCCCAGGGAAGCCAGCTGCAACTGTTTTAGTGAGGTGTTGGCCATTATGAGGTGCAGTTTGGAATGCCAAAATGAACTTCTCAACCACTGGGCCTTAGGGATTTTCAATAAAAGCATCTTGAAGTGTGTTTGTGCAAATCATCTATCTCGAGGTGGAAACGGTCCCCTTTTCTCTCCATGAACATATAAAGCGCGTCAAGAACCAAGATAATCAGTATCCCAAAATATTTGTTGTCAAGTTGTTGCCCAAAAACGGTTTTAGTTCTGAATTAGCTACAGATGTTTACAGAGAGAGGCGGGTGCTGTTTCTCACCTTGAAACCGACGATTTGCACAAATCTTTGAGATCCGAAAAAAAAAACCAAGATCCAGAGCCTGCAAAATATGACCAGCCAGCTTAAATTTTTTTCATACAGGACATTTGATTTTTTTGCTCTCCAAACTGCACCTCATGGTGGCCAAAGCCTCACATGCTCACTGTGGGCCCAGGCCACATCTGGGGGTTCATCAGTAACCAGGTGAGATTGTGGAATACATGTAGCATTCATCTTTCATCATATAATTTGACCATCTGAGGGTGAATTTTCATGACCAAACTCCAAGAAACCGTCAAAAGATTGGCAAGCCTTGAGAGGAAATTTGGTTCATAATCACGGTTGTCCTCTTCCCGCTTGAGATATACTATCCAAATTTTGTACACAAACCCCAAACTAAAATAAACATACTTCAAAATTAAATACGTAGGTCCTTGTTTGTCAAACGTTTGTGGTATACCTGAAATTTGGTCATATTTCACAGCCCTGAATATAGCACTTGACTTCAAGATTTCCAACTATTGCGTTGTGTTCATGCCACCGTGACTTTGGCCATGACCTCAAACCAATGACTTCTTGCCCCATATTAAAGTTATAAATTGACTGCTAAGACCGTAACCGTATTTGAACATGTGGGGCAGTATCACTTAGTCCAGCTAGCTCCACAAGTCACTCGGCATGTGATTGTTCTGCACCAGTGTCAAAATTAACTTGGCATGCTGGTCAGCAATCTTCATATAATCAACCAAAATATTAGCTGGCGATATTCTGCTGCAGTTACGAACAGCATTTTCTGTTAGTTCCAAACTTAGAATGTATACCACAAATCTACCTTGGTGCCCAGGTTGAAGGGTTACATTGTAGCTGTTGGGGTTTTGTCATATACCCAAACTTGATTTAAGGTTACTGTATCGGGTCGAAGCTTCAAAATCTCGATTTTTGTTTTCTTGTTTTATACTAGAGTACACAGTCAAAACTGCAAGTTGGGGGAATAAGAAATTATGAAAATTTGTGCATTGTAGTAAAAAACTAGAGCCTATGGGCTTTAATGAGATCTGGTAGCTGGGTTATTGGGGGATAAGTTTGTAATGAATTATATATTTAATTTCAAGTTAGGCACAGGAGGCACCAGGCATCAATGTATGTGGCTAAAACGCAAGTTACATCCTGTCCGTTTGACAAGGTATATGAAGGGCCGTTCGCGCCATAAACGCATCCTTTAAACGTTTTAACTTTTTAAACGTTTAAAAATTGTAAAGCTTTAAAAAGTTTAAACGCTTAAACTTGAACCAACCAATCAGATGTTATGAACTGACATATTCCTGTTAAAAAGCAAACGTTTCCAGTTGTAAATTCGCGACTTCAGACGTTTCATGTCAAAAGAAAAATTCGGTCTTTTAAAGGTTTCCGGTTAAAAGGATAACGTTTCCAGTTGTGATCGTCCAACCAGATTTTTATTTGGGCCGCGTGTATTCCAACATCTACACCAACACGTGCAAATCTCCACTGGCAAACGTTTCCGGTATGTAGTGTATTTTAACCAATGAAAACCGTTCTTACAAATAAGGTTTTGGAGAATATCTTTGGCACCGGGACAATTTGCGCAGGACATGATGCACGGTGGGCATGAGGAATACAATATGCGCGAATATTTGTAAGGGTTATTTTGATTGGTTCAAACAGACTACATAGCGGAAATGTTTTGTCAGTGGACACGTGTTGATGTTGAGGTTTGAACACGCGGCAGCAGTAAAAAAATCTGACTGGACGATCACAACTGGTAACGATTTCCCTTAAACCGGAAACGTTTAAAAGTCTCGAATATATACTACTGGAAACGTTGGCCTTTTGACAGGAAACGTCTAAAGTATTGGACGTTACAACAGCAAACGTTTGCTTTTGGACAGGAAAGGTCTTCCAAATGTCAATTCATGACCTCTGATTGATTGGTGCAAGTTTAAATTTATTGAACGTTTGGATTCACGGCGCGAGCGGCCCGTCTTAAAAGGTACCGACATAATGAAGTTGAACATACCAAAGAAAGGCAGTCCTAGGATAAAAGTAACTCCGAAAATGGAAGCCGAAATATAGAATATTATATCACAATGACTTCCATTTTCGGAGTTACTTTTATCGTAGTTTATGTGAAATTGATCTGTGGGAACAATGAAAGGTAGTCCTATAATGAGGGAAGTTGCACACGTTACGCTAACGTAATTAATTAATTAATTTCCGTCCAATTAGACACTACAGTAGGTGCTCATCCAACCTTGACTCAACCAAAATAGCTGAATGTTGCTCTTTATCTTGATACATAATTTCTCCAATACGTCCGTTCGGGATTTCAGATGAACACCATGACCACCATGTTAAATTAACCAGCATAAAGAAAGCAATATGATACCTTCTTTAACATGGTATTGTTGGTGTTGCGTTGAAACTGCAAACTGACCTGTTGAGAATTCGATCGAAAAGGGGCCAGTGGAATGAAGTCTAGGCCTAAATACCCACAGGGGAATAAGGCCAGTTTGTACAGAACATACAAGTACCTAAGGGTAAATAAGAGAGATTATACCTAGGGGTAAATAGAGACTGATTTAGTGTTATGAGTGAGAAGGTCTGAACATCAAGGTTGATGATGGTTATGTCACAAGTTAGGATAAGACAAGACATGTATTACACTTTCTGGATATCCCACAGGTTGACTGGTGGAGTACAAGATAGGAAAAGATTATAAGATATGTTACAGCTTGCTCTTGTGAGAAAAGCAAACAGTGGCCTGCAAAGGTGATAATGAGACAATGATGGCCAGGTTGGCTGCTATGGTAGAGCATCTCTCACATATACACATAACCAGCTAAACTGTATAATTTTCTCAGCAGAGTCCAAGTTTTGGTAGAGTGACGATACCAGTCTGCCATACTTTAGAGCGTATTAATCTCATATTTTGTGAGAAAACAATGAACAGAGTAATATTTAATGCAGATAAGGGATCAAATATATGCCAAGTGACTATTAGTGACTAAATATAGACATACAAAAGCCTTTCAACCACTAAGGATCCCCAAAACTCATCTCTGTGGAACTACATTCATGCAGCGTAAGGCTATCCCGTGAGTCGGTTTGCACTTTTGTCCATTTCCCTACAGCATTCTAAAGAGCCTCTGGCTTACGCCAGATCTCAAAAAGGGGCATAACTCTGCAAAATATTGTCCGAGATGACTCATTTTCGATAGGCTTCTGATTTACGTGAAGATAAATAGATGTAACAAGTTTGGTTGCCATGCATGAAACGGTTCTGTAGATATCGCGGTAACGGACGTACGGACAGCTGTACATGATGACGACAATACCCCTAGGTCAAAGTTGGCCGAGGGGTAAAAAAACCTAAAAACATTTATTCTAGATAAATTTATTTTATTTTTTGGAAGTAAAATGACCCCTTTACCACGGAATCTGCTACAATAGTGAAAATATGAATTAACAGCTATATGTAATTCAGGAAGACAAGTTTGCCCATGGGGTTCAATACCCCTCGGCTATCAGTTATTGTCTACACCCAGCAATCATGCATTGTATAACATCATCAGTGTATTTTTAGAACTAGATAACAAAAATGTGATCTAGTAGGGTTGACTGTAGTTCAGCTTTTGCCAAGGCCGGAGGTTCTGGTAGAGCATGACCGAATTCTTAGCTCTAAATATACTCTTCTAAAAAGCTTATAATCAAAAAAGTAATTTTTATCTTGGAAATATAGATCAAGGTCATCTTCAAACAATTCTAATTTAATTGCATAAGGAACAGGAATTTGGAGACCTTAGGCTTAACATATAGAATTTGACCTTTTAAAAATAGGTCAAGGTCAGTGATATTCTTCAATAGACTTCAGGTCCAGCCATAAGTGGTATAAATTTGGACAATGTAAATCTTTCATGGAATATTGTACTAAATAGAATCTGACCTGGATATAATAGGTCAAGAATAAAATAGGTCAAGGTCAGTCATCTTCAGCACACCTTTTGAGCATCACCAGATGTACACATAGTATTAATTTTGAAAGCCTACCTTTATTTCTCAATGTTATATCATAATAAACAGTATATATAAATAGGTCAAGGTTCTCGTCAATCACGAGTTGCACACATGAATTTGGAGACCTAGCTTTAATCCTTCAAAAAATATAGCAAATACTAAAATTTGACCTTGATAAAATAGGTCAAGGTCAGTCATCTTCAGTACACCTATCGACCTTTGCCAGATGTACACAGTATTAAATTGGAAACCCTAGATACATTTCAGGTTAGACCATAATAAACAGCATATGACCTTGAAAAAATAGGTCAAGGTCAGTCAACTGGGATAGGCTTCTGGTCAATCACCAGTTGCATAACTATGAATTTGGAGACCCTAGCTTCAATCCTTGAAAAAAAAAGAAGCAAATACTGTAATTTGACCTTGATAAAATAGGTCAAGGTCAGTCATCTTCAGTACACCTCTGGACCTTCGCCAGATGTATACATAGTATTAATTTGGAAAGCCTAGCTTTATTTCTTCATTTTATATTATAATAAACAGTATATGACCTATAAAAAAATAGGTCAAGGTCAGTCAACTGGGATAGGCTTCTAGTCAATCACCAGTTGCATAAGTAATATGAATTTGGAGATCCTAGCTTCAATCCTTCAAAAAATATAGCAAATACTATAATTCGACCTTGATAAAATAGGTCAAGGTACATTTGTGGTATGTATTTACAATGCCCAGCTATTAATTCTTCTTGAGATATCGTGTTCACAAGAAAGATGGACAGACAGACGACGTTGACGACAATACCCTAAGGGCAAAATTTGCCCGAGGGGTAATAAATCGATTCCAGGCCTTCAAGTGCCTCCTATATTTTTGAGTAATTCCTATATTTTACTCAAAACCTCCTATATTTCGACTTTTCCTCATGAAAACTTTCATCAATGCTCTGTAATGAGTCAAACTGACATGAGGAAATACACTTCAGCAAAATTGCTTCTCTCAGCAAATATGAAAACATTTCAATCTCTCTATGCTGAATCAAACAACAGGTCACCTGGAAGACCACCACTAGGACCATATTCAGTGAAAGTAATTTCATTAAACGCCGGAAAACGGTAAAGTTTGGAACATACAATGTTCTACAGACCTGTCTTACACTCCTTTATTTCCTATATTTTCCTAAATTTCCTCCTATATTTTCACTGCGAGCCACTTGCAGGTCTGTCGATTCTTGTAATCAATTCGAGAAAGTTATTTATCTAAATTCCTGGAATCCAGGGCTTTCAGAAAATGTAGTTCATTTGGAAAAAAAGCACTGCCTGGTAATCAAGCAAAATTGTGATACGTACACGTACGCAACTGGGACCCCGATACAGTAACCTGGCTCAGTATTATCCGTAAGACCATTGCACAAGTTGCAGTAGTCAAAATTCACCTCTGCACTCGGTCGCTGCATTCTGAATGTCCTGCTTTCATAAATGTCATGTGATGTCACATCTCATGAGGTCTCCAGCTTTTTTTTTTTAAACCGGTGAAATTCATGAATTGAACACCTGGGGTTATTTAATGCAAAGGTAGTGCAGGACCTCCAATTTCCTTAGTGAGATTTTGAATCCATACCGAATCTGGTCGGCCATCTCCTACATTATAATATGAGGGAACGCATGAAATAATGAACACAAACAGGAGCATACGTTGATACAACATTTTTGTCTTTTTCTGTTTTTTATTGACGCACACAAGGTGAATAAACATGTGGAATGCAATGTTTACAAGAACCATATTTACATTCTATATACAACCAGTGTTCTATTATACACAGCAAGGCCGGGGGGAGGGACAGCACCAATCTGCAAGTAACAAACGATAAAGGGCAAAGAACCCACGCAAATACAAGTTCCTTCAAACTTTTGTCAGTTAACGCAACAGGAATTCCGAATAGGAAAAACTCGACTTCCAGGAATGAAATAGAACCAAGATTTTCTCGTTAATCTGCTGAACTGCACTATGTACATTTACACGACAATCTGGGGTAGGACGATACTTTTTTTTTTTTTGCTTCCATGTATGTTATGATAATGTGCCCTTACATGTATCAGGACATATATTAATGTTTCTCAGTCACTGTTGTGTTCAGAATGTCCACGAGGTTTATACAACACTTTGCACTTCTGTAACCTTTACATTGAAGTTCCTTTTAATACATGCCAAAGCATTCGTGCAGAATGTGCATGTTTGATACAACACTTCGTACTTTGCACTATCACGACCTATTCTAACTTACAGAATAATTTCAATGTTCAACACCTGAACCAGCTATACTACTAGTTTGATGTTCACACATAGTATTAAAGCCTGAGATGTATATACACTGCATACCCATATTTAAAGGTACATTGAATATTTTCTTCCCTCTGGACATAGATATAAAATATGTGCCTGTTTGTAAAGACTGAACATTGCTTATTTACTGATCTAACAACATCCAATTGCTGCATGTACATGTAATTGGGCCTAGATCCTGACATTTCATCTACATTTACCTGTGCAACTTGAAAAGGAATCTTTTAGCATGAAATACTTTCTGCAAGCTGCATTACAACAGGTATTTGGCAGATATATTCGAGACACGGCTTGATTACGTAATCAGTAAATTAGCAACATTGGTTCATTCTAAACATGCATATATTTATATATTGATGTCCACTCAGTATAGTGTATGATATTCCTATAGAAACCTGATAAAATCCAGAATTTTTTTTAATCAGAAATGGTGCCCAAGGGCCACCATAAAAATTAGAATGCATCTTCACCAGGTTCAAAACAAATCCTTAAAGATAGGCAAGGAAATACAAGAAAACGTGAAGGAAGGAAGAACACTTTTTCCCCACCTTCCCTCACTGGGTATTGTACACATGTACCTATTTTGTTTCTTCAGGGATGATTTCCAAGAATTTTCCGATATCAATGTAAAACCGGTACGAAGAGTTACATATATACACCCAAAATAAAAAATGAAATAAAAGAAGGCTGAAATCTGACAGTATGAAGAAAACCAGCCTATTCAAGGTGACTGAAGTAATTGTTTCTGTTAATTAACCAGGTGTTACACTAGGTGAGAATAAATTCACACATTTAAACATGTTTTAATAGCTAAGCTGCACAATCTGTTACCAGTGTACTTCAACCATGTAGGATTGTATCTTAAAATGGCAAGCCTTCTAACTGTTGTTAAATACATGTAGTTGTAGTACAAGTGTATATGGTGTCAACTGATGGCAATAATATAGGATATACACCTTATTCTGTACCTCTACTTCCAAGTCCTAAATACATGTCCATATTAAAACAATTTCTCTTTAACAACTTGATAAGACTTTCTCAAATAATTTCTCTTGACTTGCTAAACTCCAATAGACAAATACATGTGCATCTTATTATAGCCGTGTTGAAAATTTGCTCTCACAATCACCAAATGCTTCGAGTACCATACCATGCCAATATGCATCTACAAACCAGCAATAATTTGAAATGACTCCATATGTCAAGGCTGAATAATTTTTATTCTGTCCAATTTCACCGTATTTTATTTTACTCACTGCATCAACCCTTTTTATGGCCCCCCCCCCCCCTTTTTTTTCACACATTTCTCTGTCACAGTGTTTCCAAAATAATGTTCTGGAACATCGAGCCAAGGAGTTGGTTGATGTCTTGTTTGCAGGAAATAGTATTGTGACTCTTCAAATAACTCAAAGAACAAACAATTGTTGGTTGCAAATTGTATTTAACTACTGCATTGGTTTACGGTACCAGAAAAAATGGATAATTCGGTTTGTGTGAAATGAAAAAAAAGCCTCCCTCATTTTTTTCTCCTCCAAAAAAGTGCATGTGAAGCTAGAGACTCGTTTTAATCAGCCTAATATTAACACATAATTCTAGTACAATGTACAGGTAGTTATTTCATAGGATTAGAGGGGGGGGGGGTTCAATCTAAATTTTTTAATTCAAACTTTAAAGATAAAAATTAAATAGAAGCCTAAATCTCAACAGCAATGTCCCACGATCGAAATCTTTAGTTTAATGTGTGAATCAACGTTACATCCAGCCAAGGTAGACATTACCCCTGAATTACACAATGACACTAATACAGATTCTTGCTATCAAACTGGGAATCCACAGGAATTAAAAAACTATCATTTCAATACAGATAGCTGTAATTTTACAGGAATTTGTTGAATTCCATTAAATAATTTTGCGGGAGCACTGATGGAATCAGATTCCTGTGAAAAAGCAAGCCTTGACAGGTGTAGTCCAATTTGTGCAGAGTCGTGCAACACCTTTAAATGGTGTTCGTGTTTCTCTCAAGCTGTAACATAATAACGAATTTAGAAGATGAACAGAAAACTAAGCTACATGCACAGCTGCACATGTCACAACAAGCATGCAATTCAAACACTAAAGTCCCCACTCAATGCAGTGAAAGTGTCAAATTCTGGTCCATTGGTCAACGTAATCACATTTTTGGGGCGATTTTCCTCGTCCTCTGATGTAGTAGCAGGGGAGGTAGCAATAGCGGCTGTCAAGGAGGTGACATCAGTCTTTTTCTTACGAGGACTAGTACGGAGTGGTCGAATTGCGTTCATGACCGGGCGACTTCTATGGCACGATGTTTCACGCACAGGCTCTTCGGGCACTATCTTGCGCACAACCTTGGCGTACGAGTAGTTCTCAATAGGGTATAACTGCTTCAACTTCCTCTTACGACTGCTGCTTCGGACATTGTCACCATCGGATGCACTTTCCAGTCGTTGCCGTTGTTTCACACTGGCACGACGGATAGAATTCATGCCAGTCAAGGATATCTCTTCAGAGTCTTTGTTGCCATGACCTTCAAAAGTATACTTGGCCACTTTCTTCGGTACATCAGCATTTTCCTGAGCAATGGACTTGGCAGTACACCTTTGATGAGTCCCATTCAGTGGACGTTTCTTTAGCACACTATGTAGCACTCCATTACCTCGCCTCGATTGTCTGCCCAACACGTTATAGGACTTATTCGGGCGCAATTGGAGAAGTCCACGTGGATGTGGTCGACATGGCTTCAGCAGTCTTCTGGGGGTAACAGAGCGCCGACGAGGTGGCACAGGTGGAGCTGCAGATAGGGTCTTATCCACTCGATTGTCTGGCATGGATGGCCTGGTAGAATTATCAGTCTTTTCACTTTCATTGGATTTTGACCGTCGCGTTGGCTCCTGCACTGTGCTGGCTTCAGTCTCAATAATTTCTGGTGTCACAGTTTTCAGATCAGTGTTTGGTGAAATGACTGCCTGGGTCGTAGTGGGAGTCGCATTGTCAACTTTTATACCCTGTATCATATTGCGGAAATTTATCTTCTTGTGCCTCAGACGTTTAGATACTGATTCTGCGGCTGGGATTGGAGCAGCTGGTCTTCTCACTGGGATCCTCTGTGTAACACTAGAAAGAAATTTAAAGCAGCATTAAATGTATTATCAACAATGTTTCTGCTCGTCAAACAAAACATTAATTTTGTTTTTTGTTGGTTGTTTTTCCAGCCTATATTTTATAAAGAGGTCAACAAATACACATACATGTGAAAGGTTGACAAGGTTCCCCTCTGTGCAAGATGGTCGAGATAGCTATAGGAGTTACCTCCCTTGACATGAAGCCCAGGACCAGAGGTGTTCTTTTTCCATTTAGGCCATTGTCACTTGATTGGTTGTTTAGCCTGGCCAGCCCTCATCTATATTTTGAGGGCAATAATTAAAATAGATGAGGGAATTACATTTTCATGAGTAAAACTTACTTATTTTCTTCATATTCAAATACAATTGGTTTGCAATTCAATACTTAATAATAAATAATTATAGCATCTAGTATGGGTATTTCAAAACTCAAGGTCATACTAAACAACTAATCAAGTGACAAGGGCCTTATAATTGAAAACCTGGACAGGATTAGATTATTTGAAATAACAGTGTCCTTGTATGATAAAATGCAATTTCTCAGATATTTTGCAATATTGCCTTAAATATATTAAAACAATTGTCCATTGTGATATATTTGTGTATTCTTTCAATAATCACTGTCAGTTTACTTCAAACTTTACTTTCTGGATGATTCAATTATGCTTTCTGAAATACAATCATTTGATTTTGTGCAAAAAAAGATAGTGCCACGGCACTGCAGCTCATCTGGCTGTAACTGGAGAAAGTAGCTGTAAAAAATTTTCACTAAAGAACTTAGATGGCCGCCTTGTGGCCATATTGGATTTTTTTCAAATCGGAGCAGAAAACCTATCTTGCACAACTAGACTCCAAGGGGAACCTGTGTACCAAATTTGAGAAAGATCCATGCGGTAGTTCCTGAGAAATCATAATAAAGTTTCATGGGGAAATCCAAGATGGCCGCCTGGTGGCCATATTGGATTTTCGAATCGGACCAGAAAAGGCATCGTGCACAACTAGACTCCAAGGGGAACCTGTGTACCAAATTTGAGAAAGATCCATGCGGTAGTTCCTGAGAAATCATAATAAAGTTTCATGGGTAAATCCAAGATGGCCACCTGATGGCCATATTGGATTTTCGAATCGGACCAGAAAAGGTATCTTGCACAACTTGACTCCAAAAGGAAACCTGTGTACCAAATTCGAGAAAGATCCATGCAGTAGTTCCTGAGAAATCGCGATAACAATGTTTCGTGGGGAAATCCAAGATGGCCGCCTGGAGTGGTGGCCATATTGGATTTTTGAATCAGAACACAAAAGGTATCTTGCACAACTAGACCCCAAGGGAACCTGTGTACCAAATTTGAGAAATATCCATGTAGTAGTTCCTGAGAAATTGCGACAACAAAATTTCATTGGGAAATCCAAGATGGCCGCCTGGTGGCCATATTGGATATTCAAATTGGACTAAAGTTCACATGTTGTACAACTAGACCCGAAGGGGAACCGGTGTACCAAATTTGAGAAAGATCCAAGAAGTAGTTACCGAAAAATAATGACAAGATTTCACTGGAAAATTCAAGATGGCCGCCATATTCAAAATCGTATCGAAACAGCTTGAACAAATTCTGGTGTACTCATTGGGAGGAACATGCATGCTAAGTTTCAGCTTTATCAGCCAAGCGGTTTCAGAGAAGATGATGTTTACGCACGATGGACAATCAGGTCATGACATTAGCCCATCGGGCCTTCAGCCCAGATGAGCTAAAAAGTCATTTGATTTTATACCAGTGTCCTAAATTGACGGACGCTCTGGGGCCCTAGATCTAACCCTACTGGATTACCACTGTAACATTGTTCATATCAAAAGTGGATTATCTAGTGAATGTTTTATCCATGTAGGTCATGGTGTCATGTATGCTGAAAAGAAGATCGAATACTGAGTGCCTATATCCCCTGAATCAAAGTGCATGTTCATGTAATCCAACAAGATTTGTACAGATATCAAAGTTCACTTTCTACCAGGGCATGAACCAAACACTCCCCTCCAACATGTATTGATGTAGCTTAGAAGTGGACACCACTACTTTCACGGTGATGGTGAAATGGTCTAACCAAACATACATCAGGGCTTGAAATTAACACCCCTAGCTTCTTGGGCATACTATTTACTTCAAGATAGGATGCGAAAAAGATCATTTTCATTGTTGTTGTTTCTCTTCCATCATCTTGAAAAGAGAGTTACATAAGGGGACCTAACTTGATAAATGGGACATTCCAGAACTTATTATCTCCCCTTATATGTTACAAACCAGTTAGCTGCCAGTGTTGTGTGGATTATGGCTCTTTCCTTTTTGTTACAAAACAAACATGTGTCTATGTGACACTGTTAAGAGGGATCATGTGTAGGGCGGGTTGGGGGAAACGGGTTGCACGGCGTGTTCGCACGATCTGTGCCCATCGCGGTGCGATGGAGTGCCCAAGTACATCCATCCATCCATCCATGCAGATCATTTAATTCAGTTTCTTTGACAAAACATCCTTTGCACATTGTTTTATAAAGTGAGAAATGCAATGAAACTATTCCATGTATTCTTTTTACTACTATTCCTCAAAGAAAAAAAGAACAAGGTATGATCAGCTTTGATTTTCTTTCTCCTTCAGTGACATTTTCTATTCAAATTGATTTTTAGATAGAATATGGATCTTGGCACCCACCATTGTCTGATAATTGTAAGCTAATGACAAGATGATATTTTTGTCCATTGTTACTAAGAACAAACAATTGAATTGTAATTTTGTTTGCAGAATTTCGAATTTGAGTGAAAAAGATCGAAAAAGGGACACTGGAAAACACCAAGATATTATCTATCTAAAGTTCAGGAGTTTCAAGATTTCTAGAAACTATACTTGATGTAGGTTGTTATAGTACAAGTGAAATGAGCAAAATTAGTCTGAAAGTGAATGTCCGGAGGATCCTTCGTCTTCGTTTTGTAGTATTTTTTTTTTTTTTGCACGTGTCATCATTGGGTACAGGAAGCGAAGACTAATCTCTTTGGCACTTTGGCATGAGCCCTGATTATCTCCCTTGGATCGAAACACGCAGTAGTCTACAGTTGTCGAGTTGTGACGTTGTTTGACAAGAGTGACGTCCCTTCGGCAGACAAAACGGTGGGGCAGTTCACTTGTAACGGCATGGACTAAAGTAAACTGATTTTAAAATTTGAAGAAATACATTTTAATTCGGAATCATTTTAACTCCTTGATATAGAAGGTGAAAGTATGGATATTCTCTATAGTCAATATATAGAATATGCCCCATCGTTTGATACGCCGACTCTTGTGATGCAACGTCACAACTCGGGAATACAGTATTAATTTGAAGCGTAACTTGGATTTTCGAATCGGACCAAAAAAGGTATCTTGCACAACTGGACAACAAGGGGAACCTGTATACCAAATTTGAGAAAGATCTATGCAGCATTTCCTGAGAAATCACGGAAAAATTTCATGGGGAAATCCAAAATGGCCGCCTGGTGGCAATATTGGATTTTCGAATCGGGACCAAAAAGGTATCTTGCACAACTAGACACCAGGGGGAACTTGTGTACCAAATTTGAAAAAGATCCATGCAATAGTTCCTGAGAAATCGCAATAACAGAGTATCATGGGGAAATCCAAGATGGCCACCTGGTGGCCATATTGGATTTTGGACTTGGACCAGAAAAGCTACCTTGCTCAACTAGACCACAAGAGAAACCTGTGTACCAAATTTGACAAAGATCCATGCATCAGTTCCTGAGAATTCAAGATAACAAAATTTCATGGGGAAATTCAAAATGGCCGCCTGGTGGCCATATTGAATTTTCGAATCGGACCGAAAAAAGTATCTTGCACAACTGGACCACAAGGGGAACCTGTGCACCAAATTTGAGAGAGATCCATGCAGTACTTCTGAGAAATCACGATAAAGTTTCATGGGGAAAACTAAGATGGCTGCCTGGTGGCCATATTGGATATTCAAATCGGACCGAAAAGGTATCTTGCACAACTAGACCCCAAGGGAAAACTGTGTACCAAATTTGAGAAAGATCCATGTAGTACTTCCTGAGAAATGACGATAACAATGTTTCATGAGGAAATCCAAGATGGCTGCTTGGTGGCCATATTGAATTTTCGAATCGGACCAGAAAAGGTATCTTGCACAACTAGACCCCAAGGGGAACCTGTGTACCAAATTTGAGAAAGATCCATGCAGTACTTCCTGAGAATTCACGATAACAAAGTTTCATCGGGAAATCCAAGATGGCTGCCTGGTGGCCATATTGGATTTTCAAATCGGACCAGAAAAGGTATCTTGCACAACTAGACCACAAGGGAACCTGTGTACCAAACTTGAGAAAGATCCATGCAGTACTTCCTGAGAATTCACGATAACAAAGTTTCATCGGGAAATCCAAGATGGCTGCCTGGTGGCCATATTGGATTTTCAAATCGGACCAAAAAAGGTATCTTGCACAACTAGACCCCAAGGGGAACCTGTATACCAAATTTGAGAAAGATCCATGAAGTAGTTCCTGAGAAATCGCGGTAACAAGAATTGTTTATGGACGGACGGACCACGGACGAAAAGTGATTTGAACAGCCCACCATCTGGTGATGGTGGGCTAAAAACAAAGTGGTAACTTTTTATTCAATCACTCTATAATCAATCCCTCAAAATTTTCAATCAGTTTTTGATAACTGAAATCATTAAAATAACTGAGAAATAATGATCATTTACAGGATTTGGGACCATTTGCCAACTTTCTGATTCTTTGATTACCCCCTAATCTTTTTAATATTTTCTTTTATGGGAAATTTCACAATTATTAGAGGAATTACCATAGTATATGAAATTGAAATTTAACTCTTTGCTACTTGCTGATAATCTCGTTTGTCAGCCTTGTATGTTCGGATAAATGCATGCGAGAGGATTTTGTTATAGACAGTCTTTTTTTGAAGCAATATATTTGCATGTAGCTTGATTGAAACCCCGCTAAATATATATATTTTCAGAAAGCCCATACTTTAATTGATCTGTCCTTCAAAATATCTGCCCATTTGTGTCTAAAATAAAACCAGACCAGGCGAGAAAATAAAATAAACAAAAAAAAATCTCTGATTTCGACAACATTACCGTGAGTGTATGTCCCAGCCAAATGATAGTTTCCATAAAAAATCTCTTCACGATTCGCCCAATTCAACCGGACAATCGTGCTAAAATACCAGTGCATCGTCCGTGTGGGTTTTAATCCGACATATAAATCCGAGAAACCCTTTATTTCCATTGTAAATCCAACAGTCGGCTCGCTAAAGTTTCAACGGAGCCATTTTCTATGGCGAGAAATTCACTCGGCACTGAAGACCGACACACAGACAGGCAGCCGGCCAATCGCTGCCATTGTCTCACACGATTACCGCATTCTCAACTAATCGGCTTCGCGATACTAACAGAGCCCGGTCGAGGTCAATTTGGTCACGCTATCAAAGAATGATGACATCTCTATCCAATCAAATCCTTCGTTATCCAATCCTATCCAATCAAATCACTCATCACAGGTCGAAAGAGCCGGAAATGACCTTTAAAATGAAACCAATATCTCTAACATTCTACCGCGGGAAATGGGATTTCGGTAGCGTTGAAAATGGTCAAAAAACGGCAAATTCTTCGCCGATTTTCTCAATTTTCACCACAAGGAAGGTACGTCTTCAATAAAATAAACTTGTTATACGTTTATTGCATGATTTACAATAAAATTTGAACGTATATTGTCGACTATTTCCTTGTCCAACGATGTGGACTACCGACGACCTCTCACTTGACGAACATTTTACTGTGCGGCGATTTTTTTACGTGGTGGTCAATTGCAGCCGGTTTCGGCCGTTATGGGTATATATGATGCCGGCCGGTTTTGGCCGGTATAAGTACGAAAGGGTTAAGACTAAAATGATAAAAGAAATTTGGGGGCAAGTGGTTTATTTTTTGGGGCAACCAGTAACTACCTGAACAAAATTAATTTCGAGCCCTGTACATGTAATTTAAAGTTTGTTTTTACAGAGAGGGAATAAGATTTAACGTCGCGTACAGCTCATTTTTACAGACTACACTACAACATACCATGTGTATAAAATATTCAGCTGTACAAGGTGCTATGATCTAAATTAGTTTCCAAAATATTTTGTTCATCATAAACTGAACCATTGCTAAAACTATTCAGTGAACTGTGCATCAACATGTTATGCCAGCATAGTTACCTCCCTTACAACGTATTTCACAATTACAAATTTTCTCTCTTTTTGCAGGCTATTAAGTTTCCATTGGCAGATCCAGAATTTTAGTTGGGGTTCTTTTATCATCCATCATATTTTAGATAAAGTTTTGGTTTTGCCAAAAAATTAAGCAATGAAGTGTTACAAACCATTAAATTGAAAATGATAACAGGTGAAAAACTCCAATCTCTACATTTCAATTAAAGTACATGTTCTTTGAACATATTGAACTTAATCAAAATTAAGTTTTCGACCAACATAATCAAACTACCAATGTTACCTTTTGGTTCTTTCCCTCTTAATTACAGGTCCTTCAAGTTCCAGTACAGCATGATTGGAGTCCTGTAGCACTGGGGAGACCTCTTCAGAGGCAGTGGAATCACAACTGGTCTCTGACACCAGCCTGCTTTTCTGTGGCGGTATAGGCATGGAGAGAGAACTCGGCATTTTGTCGGGAGGTCCTCCCTCGCACTTAGCCACCCTGCTCTGTGGTTCAACATAGAAGCCTATCAGTCGTTTGGCATCGTCTTTGGAAACAACCAACGTGCTTTTGGAGTTGTATCCACGTCCGTATTTCACGAGGAAGTAGCGATGCATCTCTGAACAGTTCTTCACCTCCATTTTCAGCAACTGGCAGCGTTTTTTCAGGATGCCTGTGTCTTTGGCCGGCAGTATCTGTTTGTAGATGTCCACCAGTCTAACATATGGCTGGTTATCCAGCATCACTGCTGGAAGATCATTCCAGTACATACTAACGGTCACAATCCAGGGAGAGTTAGTCTGCTCATTTGTGGCAGTGTTACTGGCTTGAGACAAACCAACCTCGGGGAACAGTTCAGTTTTTCCTCCCATAAATTCCAATGACTGTAGTGACAAATCGGGCACAGTGGAGGCAAATCCTGGCTTTGGACTGTTCTTGTTTGTGGCTGCTGAAGTCAGACTGGTGGGCTGGGTACTAGCACTGGACAGAGAAGCGGATGGTAACATATCCATCTGTCCCATACCCGCCGTTGCTGATGAGGGGCCGCCGGAAATTATCGCAGATATGCTATCCTGGACCTCTGTTGGATCCAGAGTGGGCAAATTCACCTTATTGTGAGAAGCATCACTTAAAATCAAGTTCATGTTAGAAACATGGAGGTTATCCTCTGTGTCCAATAGGGACTCACCCGTATCACCGTAACTATTGCTGGATGCCGCAGTTGGGGCCGATTTCAAGCCTTTATCTCTCCCCAAAACAGTTGGGGCAGCTGGTCCAACAACAGTTAAATCTGCCGATGTAACACCATGGGAAAGATCGGTATGATCGGAACCCAATCCAAATTTGTTCTGATCAAATTTTTGCCCCGCTGCATCACTGTCTGCCCCGTCTATAGCACTAAAAAGAATATCCATCTGTTCTGGGGTGAGATCCAAGCCATTCAAAGCATCACCCCCAGCATGAGAAAAACTGAAACTGTCTCCTTGACTATCTGTTCTCGGGTCTACCATTGCATTCTCCATACTCAATATAGTGTTGATCACTGTGCTGTCTTCGTCAGTGATACTAGTACCTCCTAGTTTTGTGGCATGGTCAGGATGTAACACTCCAGCCCGGTTTGTAGGTCCACTTGTGGATTGATCCTTCAAGGCAGCTATATCAGCATCGGACAAATGAGGAATAAAGATGTCTGCAGCATTGGGAACTGGGAGAGGTTGAACAGGTAACTTCTCAGTTGTGCGTCGTCGGTTACGGGAAGTTTTGTTGATGAAATACACAAAATCGTCCTGGAAACTGCCCGTAATTTTCACTTTTGCTCCATTAGTTTGACCATCAATTTCAGGGCTGTCAGGGGTTTCCCCGGGTGAGGAATCTCGACCCGATTTATGTCGACTAGATCTCTTCCCTCTTGTCTGGACTGGTTTAACCTCAGCCTCAAACTCACCACTAGCCATGTCTGTGTCCATGTTAAAATTCTCCACTGGACTGCAAGATCTACTCCCCACTGCCTCTGCATCCTTTTTCACCATTTTTCTTTTCTTCTCAGAATTTTTCGGTGGTCTTCCCAACTTGGGTTCTCTGCCCACTGCAGACAGCAATCGTAAATCTCCATACAACAACGATGTGACCCCACCTCGCGCAGGCGACACTTTCATACAGTAATCATGGTCATGTAGAACGTGGTCAGTGGACATGCCTGCTGCTGGAACACACTCTAACACATCATCTGGAGCAACAGCAAACTTCAGAATATCATCATCCCGATTCGGCTTCACCAAATTTGGGAACTGTTTGAGGACTTGTTGATAGGCATGATTTTGCTGGCTGCTCAATGTTCGGGCTTTTGTTGGCATTCTTCCTCCATCAAGTTTACTGGGATGTATGTTGTGAACAGCCTGAATACGCACCAAACCTATTTTGCTGCTGCTGACGGAACCGAACTGGCCAATACTCAACTGTCCCAGACGTGAATCAGCCAAGATGGCCGTCGGTGTCGTTTGTCCTTCAGCAGATTTCCTCTGTTTGATGGTGCTGGTTAATTTTGAAAGCAAAGCACTCTGAATTGCTGGTGAGCCAAGAGCAGACAACTTCTCACTGCTGAGGCTACCTATTGACAAAGGCACTGAAAGCTGCGTGGGAGAAATTACGACAGTACTTTTGTTGGACTGATGGACTTTTACAGCTGGCCTCGAAATTTGGCCTTCTCCAGAGTCCAGTGCAGATGAACTTACAGAGGTCGAGGAGGTCAGATGTCCACTAGTGCTGCTATCTGCTCTGCTTTCCAGTGAGTGTCCAACTTGAACTTGACCACCTGAATTGGACACAACAGGTGACAGCGCTTTGAACTGCTGTTTAAATCCTGGTGGACATGTTCGGGTCTTTTCACCTGGAGGTGGTGTCGTCACCGTACTTTGGACAAAAGGTAAGCTCTCCATGTCGTCTCTCAGTGAAGAACATTTTGAGAGATCCTCAGTCAAAGAGCAGTCCCTGGAATCCTTTGGACTTTTCTGTACCACAACAATTGTCTCTCCAGTTAACAGTGATCGGATAATTGTCTGTTTTTTGCCTCGCCCAGTGGCACACAACTCCGGGGAATTTGGCGACACACTCTCAGAAGATACAGCCCCATCAGGATCTCTCTGTTGTCTTTGTGGATCACCCTGCGAGTTATTTTCTATACATGACGAAGATTGATCTGTTGTTTCAAGTTCTCCAGACACAGCACCACCAAACTTTTGTCCATTTTGTTCAATCTCACACGAACATGTATTCCGTTCAATTACATGTGTATCCCGATCACTGTGTGCACTTTGACATGTATCCTGTAATTCATGTTCATTCTGTCCACTGATGCAGGAATCAGACACAATAAATCCATCCAAAGTACTGAGAGATTCTTCCTGCTTGTCCCTGCACTCCCAAGAAACTTGGTCCGACTCACTCTCTCTCTGCACTATACTTTCATCTGCTTGTGCATTATCCATATCACAGGTTCCTTCAGGAAAACTTCCCCGATCATCGTCCACCTCTTGTTTCGCTTCGCTCACACAGCTGTCCTCGTTACGGAACAGCGAGGAGCACACCAGCATCTCTGAGGTATTCTTATTGGCATTACGTAACAAATTCAAATTGTCTACTTCAAGGTCTGTCGTACTGCCTTCACAAACGTCCGGTGTACTATCCTTGCTGCAGTCTATGTCTGCCTGTGATACATGAATAGCCAGCGTATTGCTGTTTTTATCACAAGCGCTATCGTCATGATCATCAGGCCTGCTGCTGTCTTCCGACGTGTCACTTAGAGCCTGGGGACATTTCTCCAAGTAGTCTGTGTATTCATTACAGTTTGAATCCATGAGTTTCAACTCTCGCTCTTTGTCTGCTGAGCTGAAAGGCTCATCATCCAGAATGTATCTGAAGTTCCTTTTCGGGTGGCCGTAGTTGTGCTCTTCCAACATTTTGCTGAGCTCATTCTTCACCACAACCTTGTAGATTTTCAAGTCTGCATCGGACTTCCTCATTAGTTTCTGTTTGCTGTTGTTGTTCTCCAGAGACAAACTGCCGTTGGAGCGAGTAGTCCGTCTCACTCCCAGCCCGTTATCCTTCCTCATGCTGGACGACAGGTCTGTCTGCAGCGGTGACAAGTCTGGGGGATCTGGAGGATCCACAGTTACCTCCCTTCTTGGTCTCTGTAGAGTAGCAGCTGTGGCTAGCAGGTCTAGAGGGTTAAACTCCAGTAATTGATGTTCATGCATGGCGAGACGGAGTGACTCACTCATTGCTGGGACAGACAATCATCTCCTCATTTCCTTCTCCAGTCACCATACTGTGAGGTCTGAAAAGACAGATAACAGAAGTATGTAATAATATAGTGTTAAAAATTCAAGGAACAAGGCCTAATTCGTTTGGTCATGTTTATGTAATTTAAAACAGTGATCAATGCATGCAAGACATATATAGTAAGAACATACAAAAGTATCCATACAATGTGCTTGGACATTTCATTTTTGTGCTCAGTAAACTCATGGATGTGGGGGGACGAGGTGGGCGAGAAACAAAAAATGTTATATTTCTCTATACCAAGTTAAATTGAGAAAAGGGGGGGGGGGGATTCTGAATTATTTGAGTTCAGAATGCTCAAACAGTGGATTATCAGTCTACTTTTTACTTTTTTACTGAAAATACATAACATACAAGTACATGTAATTATTTACATAATACATCAAAATACAGCTTGACAATTTGGACATCCTTTATTTATAGCTCTCTAACTTCAGCTAAATTTATAGCAAAATTACATCTGGTAATTACATTCAAGGAGCTCAGAATTATTTCTGGTACTAGTCCAGATACAACACAATGCTGACATTTTTTTTTCTGATCAATTTGTTTTCAATCCAAGAATTTGGGCTTATTGAAGGCAAGCTGTAATTTGGACAACCGTAAAAGGTAGTAATTGTTGTTGCTGTGTTCTCTCAACCTCTATTTTGCGGATACATCATATAAACTCTATAAGGGCAGCTAAACAGACCTGTAGTTGCCCCTGTACATATATCAAATAAAAACAACATTCTTACAGAATAGTCTGGCAAAGACAATGGCAGAGTGAGTGACAGAATATGATTCAACGTCACTTTCAACAATCAATGACAGCTGGCCACATGCAAATTACATAGTATTTTGAGTTTCATTTTAACCAGGAACATCCTTCTTTACCTGTGTTCATTTTAGGCTTCCAACATGTAGCCGAGGCTCAATTTTATAGGAGCACAGGGACAGTCATTTTAAAACCTGTTCAATTCCAGTGATGTTTGTAGGGAGGCCTATACAAATTCACAACTTCCTAAAAACAGCCTACAGTGGTTGGCAGAGTTCAGGCCCTCACATCCTGCATAAACAAGACCTGACCCTTCTACTGAGGGTTTAACCTACGAACAGGCAGAGCTGATATCCTGTGAAAAATAGGCCACAATAGTCATGCCTGGCTACTATTCAGGCACATTGCCTATCACCTGATACTACATCAATCTGGCCTTTCTTCTTCAATTAATCAAGAGCTGATTACTAATTAAGTCAAGACCAAAGAATGAAAGTACAAGCCAGAAAAAAACAAGAGAGATTTCAGACAAAGAAATTTAAATACATAAATATTCATGTGAAAATTGATGTAGCCCATATGTACACCGAAAAACATTGCTAAATACTGGACGATGGTTTATCTAGAAAAGCAAATTGAAATATATTCATGATATGGCTGCCTCAGGGGTTAATAAAATGGATATAATCATAGGTTAATTTGACCTCAACTTTTACACTACATTTTCATTTGGACAGCAATAGCATTTATTCCAACAATATAATTAAATCACTCCAAACTTTAATATGTGCTCTCCACACTCTCTTGGTTTTAACTTAAATGAGAACTTGCCTGAAGGTGCTTTCCGCACTACATTTCCATCTTATTTGTGAATTTACATGTTTCACAGGAAGAATCTACTCAGAGAATAGAGCACTTTTCATATCGCACTAACCATCTTGACAGTGGTGAGTTGATGTTATAAAGTTACCTCAGTGTTGAGGGAGAAGGATGTTCAAGTTGAGTGAAAGCGACGGTAGCATTGTGACAATACTGATGACGTCGCGTGTGTTATGTTGCATGGAACAAGAACACCACTGTCCATGGATCCTTGATATTGCATACATGTATAAACGCATCCCAAATTAACACCTTACATGTATTTCATGGACCATTAAAATAGTGCAAATTTCAAAAGAATAATGATGTTTGTTGATGTTCTCCTCCTGAGGAATGCACTTTTGTGATTTGCATAACTGTTGCTACATGTAATACCGTGTAGAAAATATTCAAAATTTAACCATTTACTAGCTCTAGTTGTCTATACCATCAAATTTGAAATATGTTAAACAGTTTTCACAAAATTTACATTGAACAAGAGCCCAAGGGGCTTCAATATACGTAACGCCCGTGTATCTGGAATTACATTGGTCCAAATTTCAAGGTTGTTTGATAGCCTTGATTCCAAATTGGTAGCTAGCCTACAATTTTGAGCTTCTGAGAATGTAACATCCTATATTGAATGATACACTAAAACGAGCTTAACTCTTGATAACTAGTTGACCTTGAAGCAAGAACCGAGAGCTCACATATCCCACACTGAAATCGACAATAGTCAAACACAAGAAAATAGTAGTTTTCCTGCAAATGGATTCCTTTCAGACGAGATAATTTTTCATGAAAGAAGAAGAAAATGATGAAGTAAACCTTTGTTTTTGAGTTAATAAAGAGGTATGAAGTTCATAAAGGACCCCTCGCCCCGTTAAATTACTAAATGTATGGTTTTTATTTCACAACAGTTTAACTAAAGACAGCTGCTTCAAATATGGGAGACTACTCCACATGATGAATGCCATATACATGTAGGGGAGAGAACTCTGAATATTCCAACCTAACACGTATGGTCAACTAAACTTGATTCAGTTTTGAAGGACTGTGACCTTGACCTTGGACAAATTGATCTCAAAATGTATGGCTCCTGCGAGTAAGGTATACTCGCCATGCGAGTAAGGTATACTCAAAGTTTGGAACCATTCCATACCTTGAAACTAGAGATATCGCATGGACAACAAATGGATGAATGGACAGAACGCAACATCGCATTACATGACCTCGTCTTCGACAAGCATATGAAAATGTGATTTCCAGATTTTGGGGTCACAGTTACCTTGACCTTTGACCTTGACCCAAATTTTGGTACATGACACTTCGTCTTCCGTCAATGTATCAATAGACACAAAAAAATCATGATTTTTATGAATTTCAGGACTTTGGGGGTCACAGTGACCTTGACGTTCGGCCTGGACCTTCATTTTGGTATGTGACACATCATGTCCCCCCCCTAATGAATCTACGGACACAAAACAAAGTAATTTTCAAATATTTCTTGATTCTGGAGTCACAGTGACCTTGACTATTGACCTTGACCTAAATTTTGGTACATGACAAACCATCTGCCCGTAATTTCTCAATAGACACAAAAAATCATGATTTTTAACAATTTAATGATTTTGGGGTCACAGTGACCTTGACCTTTGACCTACATTTTGGTATGTGACACATCATGCCCCCTAATGTATCTACTGACACCAAAAAAAATGTTATTTTTAATAATTTCCTGATTTGGGGGTCAGTGACCTTTGACCGTGACCTAATTTTTGGTATGCGACACTTCATTTCCCCCAATTGAATCCACTCACCAAATATTAGTAATGATTTCCTGATTTTTAGGTCACACTGACCTTTGACCTTGATTATGGTGCCACAGTGATCTTGACTATTGACCTGGATCTAAATTTTGGTACATGACAAAAATGGCTACCCGTAATTTCTCAATGGACTAAAAAAATCATGATTTTCAACAATTTCATGATTTTGGGGTCACAGTGACCCTGACCTTTGACCTTGGCCTACATTTGGATATGTGCCACATTGTGTCACCCTAATGTATCTACTCACACAAAGAAATGTTTTTAATAATTTCCTGATTTTTGGGTCAGTGACCTTTGACCTTCGACCTTGACCTATATTTTGGTATGCGACACCTCATTTCCCCTATTGAATTCACTCACAAAAAAATTAGAAATTTTTAATGATTTCCTTATTTTTCCGTCACACTGACCTTTGACCTCTGACCTCGACCTACATTTCGTATGCAACACATCGTTCCCCCCTAGGGCATCCACTCCCAAAAAATTAGAACTGTAGATAGAAAACTGTCAATGATAAATGATTTCCTGATTTTAGGCAACAGTGACCTTTGACCTCTGACCTTGACCTTCATTTTGGTACGCGACACATCGTCTCCCCTTAGGGTATCCACTGACCAATAATTAGAACTGTAGATAGAAAACTGTCCCAGATATAGACCGGACACGAGGGACGGACAGACGGACGCACGGAAGGACGGACAGACGGACGGAAACCGCCATCACATAATACGTCCGCCTTTTGGCGGGCGTATAAAAATGGAGACTATTGTTTTTATTTCTTTTCTTTTTTTTAATTTTGAATATTTTTTACAGGATATGAGCAACAGTTATGTAAATGAATTCCTTAGGACATACACTTTCATATATACATTATTATTGTTATGTTGAATATTTATTGCTACAGAAGACAAACTATCAAGGGATATACAGTACACCCAAGAATTAAACTGGTCAAATTCGCGAAGGATAGCCGAAAAATGTCGCGAACCGTTCGCTAACGTTTCGCGAACGATTCGCCAGTAGCCCTCGTCATACCTTTCGCGAGAAAATGTCAGAATTGAACCTTTCGCGAAAGGAATACGCGAACGATGTTTGAGGAAATACATGTCGTAAAATGTTTATATTCTTGTCTGTCAACTATTTAATTTTCATTTGCTGGTGTGTTTTGTTTAATGGCATTAATTAGGTCCATATACCTAATTTTGCAAATGAATTGCAACTATAAAATCACGACGACGTAGGCCTACCGGTTTTCCTCGTCAGTCCATGATGATCATGATGCAAGACGTGATTCACGCAAAATCGAGATCGTAAAATCGGGAGCTATATCACCGTATTCATCTAGTCAAAAAGTCGCATCATCTGCCCCTTATTTGAGTTCATTGTGCTGTATGGCTTGTTTTTGTAACTGAAATCTTTCACATCCAAATGAACTTTGCAGTGCATGAAGCCCGATCTAAAACATGGCGTCAGCCAGCCGTTCATAAGAGGCGTGTCCAGTTGCTACGAAGAGGGGAAACAACTCTGAGCAGACATTTAAAAAAATTGTATTGCCTTCATTGGCGGAACAGGGGTTATTCTTGACGAAAGAATTAATCTACTCAGTTTCCAAATTCAATAAAACTAACTCAGTTTTTTCAGCATGCCCGAATGTCTCCAAAAAGTCAAATTTTTAAAGTTTTCATCACAGAATCAGAATCATTTATTTGCACAGATATGCCACAGAGGGCCAAAGGCAATTACACACAAGACAAAAACATAACAGTAGTAGCAACAGCAATTCACATGAATTATAAAAACTCATTTTTTTAAAAAGTTTTCATCACAGAATAAAAACTCATTATTTTAAAGTTTTCATCTTTAACGGAATGCATTTATATTGCAGTGGCAGAGAGCGGCATTTTGTTTCAAGATAATTATTCAAATCAACGAGATATGATATAATTCTAGATGAGAATTGGTGTGATTAATAAAAAGCGGTTTAGGCATTTTTTTCTCTTTTTTTTCTAAGACTTGAATTTGAAATTCCCCCGACACAATTTGAAATGAAAGTGTTAAATTTTCCTTGAATTGCATTTTATTGCAGAAAATGTATCCTACGAGAATGAAATTTGTAATTTCCGAAAACGTTGTGCATGCAAGGAAACCAAAACGGCCGTAAATTGAAGACGGCCATAATAAATACCAAGCTGAACCGTAGACCAGTCAGTGCTCTAGACAACCCGATCATGATTGATTGCAGCTTTCGTCTTGCACACGTGAAACTTCTTTATTTATACAATTTGTACGTTTGGTTTTGATGTATTTTCAATCCTTGGTATAGCTGGACATTTCACCTTTTATTTCGTGTTGAAACGAAACGGTACGGGATGTAACCGAAAAATGATGACGGCTGACTGCCGGCACACGTCTCTCTGCTGCGCAGTTCTGTCGGGCATTGTAGCTGTCCTTCCTCGTGGTCGTTTGGAAACTTCTACACGGTCGTATTAATCACAAACCCATACTTTCTAGCATAAAGAAATGCATTGGATGGTTCTCGACGAATCGAATTGGAAGCGTTCACTAAAACTAGGAAAGTAAGGCACAAAACTTTTAGCTATGCCGTATTCGATACGCACATGGCCTTTTCAACAACAACGATGACAATGTGAGTGGAGATTTTCTTTTGTTTCGTAGACTGTATTTTCTGCCTATTTCGTTCCTGAAACTCAATTTTGTTGCAGGAAATTCTTGCTGGGTGAAATCGAGAATAGTGGTCCTAAAACATATGCAATTGTAACCCGCATAAGAAGATCCAACACTCCCGCATTTGTTGCCATTGTCAAATGTGGATCGCTTTACGTCAGTTACGATCGTGACCTATCTTTCGCGAAAGGTATTTACCTTTCGCGAAAGCTATGAAATAAATATGAAATCATCGTAAGTTATTATCAACCTTTCGCACATGCTTTCGCGAAAGATGAACCCAACGTTTCGCGAGCAGTGACCAGTTTAATTCTTGGGCGTGCTGTACAAAACGGGTTACGTATCGTCCTTAAGAGGGAATTTGCACTATTTTAATGCTCCATGAAATAAGGTGTTTATTTGTTTATAATACTGTATGCATTTCCATCTCTCTCTGCACAAAAACACACCCTTTGTCGATAAAATTAGATGAATAAAGAATGCGCATGTGCGCCACAGAATTACTTCTGCCCAATGCCGTCCGAGGGTGTTATGCCGACATTGGAGGTTAAAAACTCCGACAGTGGGAGAATGTCCCATTCCTAAACCTGGCAAGTTCTCAATACAGCAAGCTTGTAAATCAACATTCTATAATGTAGTTTTCGTCCCATCACATATATATACACATACCAAATTTATAATAGCCATAATTCTGTCAAACATATGCACATACTGTGAATAACTAAATTGAATATCCTGCTTACACTAAACCGAATATCCTGCTTGCACGTGGTAGAAATTAATATCAAGCTGGGTGACAGGGTGGATTTACATGTATCTCTACTTCAGGGGATGTATCAACGGAAATATGGAGTAACATCATGTCATTTGATGAGACCTACAGCTTCATCATGTGATTTCATAGCCAGGTCTTTGTAAACTGTCTATGGTGCTAGGACTGACAATCGATCTACTTTAATCAATACAGCAGTAACTACTACATGTAGCTTTCCGATCGTATCTGGTTACATCCTGCCATGGTTTTACTCTGGGATTTCAGTCTTTTTCCTTCTCTAAGAGCCTGCATCATAATGGACCAGCAGGATGGAGCTACTTCATTTGCTACTGTCCATTCAAAAACATATATGATCTACTGATGAATACATCCGAAGAATACCTTGTGAAGAAATGTCGGGCAGATCTGTAAATCCGATAAATATATATGGGTAATGATCAGACTAGCTAACGAGGCCATTCACAAAATATTTTGTTTTCCCTGTAGTGAACTTCCAATAATTTGATCTCCAACATTCAAGATTTGAGAACTCAATATTTTGTGTCTGCTCCAACCCTGGCAATTCATACTTTAATGCCACCTTGATGACAGAAATGTACAATGGTTCACACTTTCCAGTCACATCGAAAACAAGTAATTTTAGTGGCTACACAAGTCCACTCGTATGTTAGTTTCATACAGGAAGTGTAAAGAAGGAACACTTCTTTCTAACAACCCATCATTCATGTGACATTGATAACACTAAAACATGCACCACATGTAGAAACTAAAACTTGCCTTGGGTCATTCAGTAGTCAGTTTCCTTGGTAAACAGGATAAAATCACCTACATGTGCCTAATAAATCTACTCCCAGTGCTTAATTTCTGGTCAAAGAGCCTCATTATACAACCTGAATTCAGGTCTACAATGTATCAAGGACAGACAGCAGTCTGATAATGCCGGCTGAACCAGCTGCTCAAGGGTAAAGCATGATATGTGTCTGCCTATATGCAGACAACCAAAGACACAGGTTCACAACCAGACAAAGACACTGGGAAAAGAAATTCCCAGTGGGACCAAACAGGGAGCATGAGAATTGCTTGTGTATGTCACAGCCTAATCTCTGTGTTGAGCTTCGTCTAATAACGCTCATGGCCAATGACCATAAATATTCATTCTCGGTTTTACACAAGACGATTATTGTTCCCATCTAAATTAGGCTCTATTTTAATCATGATGTATGCCATCTAAAATGCATGATTTCAGCCCTGTCATCTATGTATGGATACCTGTACCATCTAAGGGGATTCACCTTACATTTTTGATGTAACTTGTTCAGGCCATGAAAATCAGATGCAACAAAGAAAATATTCACATGAGTGGCTCAATAATAGTCAGCATAGAACACCTGCACATGTAGATGGACTGACTGAGCAAGACACCCTTCAGGCAATTAGCATGTGTGACAAAGCAGGAGTGTACAATGACAAACCAGCACACGTACATGTGACATGACATATAAGTTCTGGAACCATGCATTTGCATGCAACCCGGGTCATGTTTCAATAAAGACATATCCATGTACATAAAAAGTTTAACAGAGAAATATTTATTTCACTGATATTTCACAACAAATCTATAGTTCGCAGAAACATAAACTAATCGTTCTGAAAGGTTCCAGGAAAAGCTCTGAACTGAAGGTCAGGTAGCGGCCCTCATGATTAAGTCACTCTAGCGTGATATCTAAGGTTGGGAAATCCAATATAGTCGCCTGATTGGTTTTGCAACACCTGCCATAACATGACAACAACCCCAGCGAGAGGCTCCAGATGGTATCTAACAAGTTAGAAATCCTATGACAAAAGTAAAATGCTTTGATCACAAGTGGAATTATTCTTCTAAATTGAACATATAGTATGTAATCTACTTCAATGGAACAGGACACTAAATTCAACAGAACATTGCACAACAGGTTTCTAAAACAATGATCAATTTAATTCTCCTATCATCTTCAAAGGGTCAAATTTCTTCATTTTTTTTTATCTTTTTAAATGATCAGAATTTGAATTTAGAGGTGATCAAATGTTGATAATCAGTGAATATTTACTACAGTGCCACCCTGCAGCCAGATATAAAATATCTCAAAATCCAGAAAAAAAACTGTAGTGTTGAACAATGAAACTGAAGCCGAGAAGGCATAATATATTTATCTCATTTTCTCCCTCCAGCTTTCCCTCAACAATAAATTAAAACATTTATAATTTGATTTATATCAATATGAACAGGTTTAACTTTAACCATTCAACATATTTTTAGATATGTAGTTTCATAAATACTTGTATTACATTGTATAATCAGTATCCAGTAGAACCACTAATAATCTTATATAACTCAAAACAATGGATTAATTATACACACAGTACAACAGTCTATTCCGATCATATGGCCATATATGAAAAGGGTAGATGTGAATAATGCAACTCTGCATTCCCCAATGATGGGCATTAGCATGAAACGGGCTCTCTGTTTTCAGACATATTCTGAACTAGATATTTAATGAATACTGCAGTGTTTCATCGTTGTATAACACAAATCCTTGTATACCATCCCAAACCTAAAAACTTCTTAGTCCAGAAACAGGAGAGTTTGGAATATGGCAAAAACTAAATAACAGCCTGAAAATCTAATCACTAAAATTTCATTTTTGTACATGTACATGTATGTTGAATAACTTATGTAATCCTCCTAATGAGAATTGAGGCACTGATGAATATTTTGTAAGTGATAAATGGAAAAATTTAAACAGACTTCTTTGCTGTAGGTTGAAGAGATTTGTCATCCTACTAAAAACAAAGTTAGGACTGACAGACAGACCGGCGCATCTAATATCAGTTGTCATAAGAAATATGGAATTTAACCTTTCTGTTTGAAAATTCTAGCTCCAATGATAAAGTACCAATACACATATTAGGGAAATTAATGAGTGTCCATTGGACTCGCTTTTCCTTGTCAGGAAGCTTGTTTGTACTAAGGGGCAAATCTGGCAAAACAGTACCCATCTGGGAAATCTCACTTTCACAGAACAGCTGATTGGTTATTGTGCCTGGGAGAAAATGTGGAACCAAACCTATCTACGCAGGCGTATACCAACTGAAGTATTGTATGAACCACAAATAAAATTCAGCTTCCTCAATATGAATTACGTCATAAAAAATTGAATACAGCAAGACAGTCGAGTAGCCAATAATAGTTCAGGGCTTTAGATCTTCCTAATTGGGACACATCCTCTATTCAGCATGGCAAATGTTTTTCAAGGTGAGGTCTGACAGAAAATATTGAAAGTTTGGTAGGTTTTATCTTGAATATGATGCTTTGTCAGATGAGAACTCATTAATTTTTAATGTATATCAACTGGTTCATGCTAAAATATATCCATGTTACTGTATATAAACAGAACCAAAAAAAGAAAGAAAATTGGATGCATGTCTAATTTGGGCACAATGTTAACTTACACGTCATGTCTAGCATGTATTTAAGCCCTGCATTTACGCAGTTTTGAACATTTAGGCCAATAACTACGGCCACTATCTATATATTACATGTATATGGGTACCATACGCATGTGCATGTAGGGTACTTAGTACTTCCTGAAATGTTTGTTATCTAGAGCGCCATACAGTCCCACACAATCGTAAATAATATAGTCATAATAAAGTCAAAACTACCACTCCCTATTTTATGCTGGTTACAGAAGAAAAAATAATGTCGCACTTGTAGTCGATCTATATACTGTATCATAGCACCTGACAACATTTACAATGCACCGAGAGCCATTCTATCATGATATGCCAGTAATGTGTTAAAACGTACGATAATATAATTTTCCATGACAGAATCTATTTATTTATCCTATAATGTAAGCTTAAACAGAGAGGAAATATTGACGAGATTTTCCTGTACATCTAACATCAGTCGTTTTAAATTCCCGATAATTCTCCACAGCAAAGCAGAATGTGAATAGCAGTAAAACCTTCATTTTCCACTTCCTCCAAACACTCTGCCAAGAATTTGTGATCGAATATTAGCAGTGTGGACAGTGCTTTCATTTGGAAATATGACCATAATACATGAAGAAAGATAAAATCATAATATTAGCAAACATTTATAGCACATGTTGCCAATAGTGATGTATGCCCATGTGTAGAGGCCCAGCCCAGTCCTTGAGCTGGTACTATGTACCTTCAATGTATACAGGCCTCTCTGCTCTACACCTATATTCAACACAAACATGACATGTACTACATGTATGTATGCTTGCATGGAGTGGACAAAGCCTGGCTTGCCATGCATGAATCACTGGTAAATGTGATTTGACACAAATACATGAACACTAAGATATGGACTAGATTTCAGAACAGGTCTGAAAAGACTACATTATTACAAATTTGGACAAGACTTGCTTGATATCATAATTCTGGTGAAGTATTAAACTCAGTTTCGAACATTTGGAAGATTGAATATGTGGTGCAGAATGCACAAGAGTACAACTGATGATCTACATTTGTACCCCCGCCTGTTTCTTCCCACCCAAATATCATTGGTTAAAGGCCCTACCAAACACTCCCTGAACACTTTGCATGAAAACTAACAAGTTGATATTTTTTCTATGATAAATGACATGAAAGTGGATTTTTAAAACAATAAAACAGCTGTGTTGATAAAACGTATTGAAGCTGCCGTATAACCTCTGATCCGTGATGTCCGAGTCGGATTACCATCACGTTGACTGGCTGTGTGGGATGTCCAAATGTGACATACTCTGCACAAGAATTGATTAGGCAGACAATCGGACATCATAATAACGTCAACAAATTAGGCATGAATGGAATTGTCGCCTAGAACTGTTGCTACGATTGCTCACGAGATCGATTGTAAATCCAATTTAGACGTCATGGGTCACGGTGTTTGCCGTTTCCAAATAGGAATGATATTTTAGGGTTTCAAGTTTGCTCTTTTTAAAACTTCGACCAATCCGAAGAACAGCAAACTGTATATAATGTCAAATATATCCTCTTACAACAATTTGGCATGAAAAAATTATGGATTGTGGGGATCATTTGGTAGGACCTTTAATTTTTTTAAACAGTCAGATGGTTCCAACTTGCCAACAAACTGATAGAGTTAGAACCACCCCCTTAAATTATACATACAGGCCTCGCTGTGACAGGTGAGCAGTTACTCGATTCACGCTCCCCTTTTTCTCAGCTGAAGTATACCTGTCAATTCACATGCCTGCTCCATGGTGTTAGCCAGAGACCTGTTCAGTGGACATGCAATTTCAAATTTGGACAGGCAAAAATTGGAAAATCTATCATGGAAAGAGATAGGGAAAACAGGAAAGTAGCCTGTCCAAATCTAGCAAAATATGATATTTGGACAGGCAGATTTCATATCCGGGTGAACACGTATGAAAAATCTCATCCAGGAGAGCAGTTAGTTGACTACTCACCTGTCATTCCTCATGTCAAGGCTTACTTTATGTAATATCAAAGCATGCATGAGCAATTTTATGTACACAAGAGCTGGAGCAGAACTGGCTTTTACAATACACATACATCTTCAAACAAAGGGACATGTATGTGAACTACAACATTTTCCGATCTATAGCAGCTGTTTGGTTCATACCTGTACGAACTGATGAATAAAGTGTACAGGGATACGGTAGTTGTTTGCCTGAGCTATGAATTACCAGGTACAATGTAGTTTGTCAACAACATGTACCTTAACACATGGAGAGCGAGGCCTAGCCTAACAGCATGAGCTATTCTCCAACTGCAGTTCGATAACAAAAGAATTGACGCAGACAGCTACTTCAACTTGAGGAAAACCAGACAGCCAGCCAGCAAGATGTTATATTCTTCAGAATTTCTTCATACCTATGCAATAACTCATCAACCATTAATCACAAGGATGTAAAAGACACAATATAAGACAGCATTAGGCTCATTAAAAAAAGTTGTCAGATTATCATCACCTAACACACTTTTTATTCAAGCTAGGTGTGTTGACGGAAATGTATGTACACAAAACTGTACCAACAATATTGCTCAGCTTATGAGGCCATCCTTAACAAGAGCCCAAGGGGCTTCAATATACGCCCGTATATCTGGAATTACATTGGTTCAAATTTCAAGATTGTTTGATAGCCTTGATTCCAATTGATCTAGCAATCCAGAGAAAGGTCTACAATTTTTTGCTTATAAGAATGTAACATATATCACATCTTCTATTGAATGATAAACTAAAATGAGCTCAACTCTTGGTAACTAGTTGACCTTGAAGCAATAGCTTAGAGCTCACATATCCCACACTGAAATCGACAATAGTCAAACACAAGAAAATAGTAGTTTTCCTGCAAATGAATTCCTTTCAGATGAGAGAATTTTTCATGAAGGAAGAAGAAAGAGATGAAGTAAACCTTTGTCCTTGAGTTAATAAACAGGTGTGAAGTTCATAAAGGACTCCTCTCCCCGTTAAATTAGTAAATGTATGGTTTTTATTTCACAACAGTTTAACTAAATGAAGCGTTTCAAACATGGGAGACAACTCAACAGGACAATATCATATAAATGCAGGGGAAAGACTTTTGAATATTCCAACAATATTCCAACACATTTAGTCAGCTAAGCTTGATTCATTTTTGCGACCTAGACCTTTGACAAATTGACCTCATATGTATGGCTCCACTTTGCCATGCGAGTAAGGTATACTCAAAGTTTGGTACCAATCCATACCTTGAAACTGGAGCTATCGCATGGACAACAAATTTTAATGGATGAATGGACAGAACGCAACATCGCATTACACGACCTCGTCTTCGACAGGCATATGTCAATGTGACTTTCAATGATTTCTGATTTTGGGGTCACAGTGACCTTGACCTTTGACCTTGACCTCAATTTTGATACACAACACATTGTCTTCCCTCAATCTAACAATGCACACAAAAAATCCTGATTTTGGGGTCACAGTGGCCTTGACCTTTGACCTTGACCTAAATTTTGGTACATGACAAACCGTCTCCCCTCAATTTCTCAATGACACAAAAATTCATGATTTTTAACAATTTCACGATCTTGGGGTCACAGTGACCTTGACCTTTGACCTTGACCTACATTTTGGTATGTGACTCATCGTGTCCCCCTAATGTATCTACTGACACAAAAAATGTTATTTTTAATAATTTCCTAATTTTGGGGTCGGTGACCTTTGACCTTGACCTATTTTTTGGTACGCATCACTTCATTTTGGCCTATTGAACCCACTCACAAAAAATTAGAAATTTTTAACGATTTCCTGATTTTTTAATCACACTGACCTTTGACCTCTGACCTTGACCTACATTTAATATGCAACACATCGTTCCCCCCCCCTAGGGCATCCACTCACCAAAAATTAGAACTTTAGATAGAAAACTGTCAACGATCAATGATTTCCTGATTTTTGGCAACAGTGACCTTTGACCTCTGACCTCGACCTCAATTTTGGTACGCGACACATCGTCTACACCTGGCGTATCCACTCACAAAAAATTGCAACTGTGGATAGAAAACGTTCAGCGATATAGACCGGACACGAACACTTCAGTGATTTCCTGTTTTTTAGGCCAGTGACCTTTGACCTGTGACCTTGACCTTCATTTTGGTACGCGACACATGGTCTCCCCGTAGGGTATCCACTCACCAAAAATTGGAGCTGTGGATAGGAAACTGTCCCAGATATAGACCGGACACGAGAACCGGACACGAGAACCGGACAGACGGACAGACGGACAGACGGACGGAAACCGCCATCCCATAATACGACCGCCTTTTGGGCGGGCGTATAAAAATACATTAAAAATAAATTTGTTGGGTGTAACCCAACCCTGTCGGGGAGTTACTTTATAAATTCACAGGATATAGATATAACTTTAAATTAAACTGGAAATAAAAATATTTTTTGACAGAAACTGGAAATAAAAATATTTTTTGACAGATTAGCCAATAAAAATTTTAAGGATGGTCTGAATTACAAATCAAAAACATGAAGTTCAATTTGTGATACAATCAATACCACATCATTTGACATAAATATGTATTTTCCATGCCCAATAGGCATATTTCAACATGCCCACAGTACCAGCAGGTGAAACAATGAAACTGATTCAGACCAAGTCTTTCTGCTGACATGGTTGAGCAAAACCACATACGGCATTACTTACAGTCAGACATGCAAAAACCTGTAAATAGAGTTACACCTGTAATACTCAAATAATAGAAATGACCCAAATTTATACAAGTTGACTTGGTGCTCACATATTAGGTGGATGAAATTAGCATAAGGATCTCATGTATACAAGCTCATAAAATTCTGCACCTGACCAGATGTTCAGGTCTAAGCCAAACACAGTTAACATCCATCCACATGAAATGGGGAGGTGCTCATCCCGAGGGAGTAAACTGCTGCATACCACCTAAATGTGATCTAGCTACGCTTCAATCACGTTACTTAACGACATGATCAGCCTTAAATACATTCATCACATAAGCCGGGTTCTCAGGGATTAAATGTGTCAAGCACAATATAGGGCTTTAGCTGCATGTATATATATTAAGACTAAATTTAGAACTCTTGAGTAGTCACTCGCACTGCCACACCACACTCAATATCTGACATACTCAGTGCATTAATTTCACACTGCATGTAGTCCGTCCATATCTGTTAATTTTCACATCGTTAACAATCATGCTGTTCTAATGAACCCATTCGTTATCAGACATGGCTGAGACATCTTTCAAAAAATACTGAAAAATGAACATAGAATGGAATGAAAGCTCATGTGAAACACGGCAGAAGAGCAGTTCCCCCGAATACATGTGTAACACATAATTTGGTACTCACAGGGCTTTAGATCTCTCCAATTTGGGCACACCCTCTATTAGGTGTGGCAATTATTTTTAGGATGGGACAGAGGGTGGCGCAAATACCCCTGGGGGATGAGCAATCGGGAATCATCCCAGGCAGTAGTGCCTTTGAGAAAGGATTTCTTACACCAACTTTATTTTTTGTTTCACGGGCCCGCTGATAACAAAAATATGAAAATAAAATTTCTGTCACTTTTTTTAACTCATTCGGTACCACTGATGCCAAAAAGCGACAAATTAATTCCGTCCCAACCCCGATGACAACGCTGCTTTGCCGTTAAACACTCCGTCTTCAATGTCGCATTTTACGCGAGCGCCTCGAGTGAAACTTGTCCAAATGTATATATCTTTGAAAAGCCTAAACCTTGAACAATTGGATTATCAAAGAATGTTTTCATTTTGACAAACAAGTAAAACAAGATCGAGAGTGAAACGAAGAAATGGGGAAAATGCGGAATTAGAAAATTTTAACTATTTTACCGTGTCAGGAAATGTTGCTGCAGAAATGTAAATTCCCTCAGTAATTCCGTTCAAATCTCTCTATTTCTGAAGTATAACGTGTCCAAGATACTATCTAATCCTTCCATGAAGATGAAATCTTTCAGATCCACTTTGTAAACCTTATTTCCACATGTTTTCTACACCTGTGTCGGTACATATTGACCAATTTTATCTTCCACAATGCTTGAAAAGAACTGCGATGGTCTACATGGTCTAATTGATCAATCGTGTGCCTTTGTTTTATTCACGTGAACCGAATACAACCAACCAAAGCGCTGAAGTGTCGGCATAGCTCATTGGCATATACGACCAGAATAGTCAGATGAATCATATTTATATCCAATCGTAGCTTTCGTAATATTAGCCCTCCACAGTGCTGTAACTATGAATAGATTGGAAAAGGCCAGGAAATGACCTTTTCAACATGACCTTGATCACCGAAAACAACCGCGGGAAAAGGAAGTTATACACCTTGAAATGTGACAGAAAAAAACCCCTCAAATTCTTCGCAATTTAGCGAAGTCTCTCATCTCAAGCTGCGTTTATTCTGACAAATGTCCACGAATAAAATTATGGGTATGCATCATTTATTTCTGGGCACTTTAATCAAAGAAATATATGTTTACAAGCTTTGGAAATTACGTAGGTTTGTCCATTTTTTTTATTGTTGTTGTTGTTTGGTTGTTGTTGTTCATTGAAACATCAATCGCCATAGGCACTATCATTTTGTTAAACATCAATGGAAAATTACGAACGTGTCCGTGAGTTTACTGATTTTATTTGGAATAAAACTGTATTTCTTGAGGAAAATAAATCACACACATAGTTTTTGTTGAAATATATTATTTCAAAAGGACATAAAGCTATAAGTTTCAGAATGTCTGGAATCTGAAATGCAAACAGAAACACAAAAACGCCTTCTGTTTTAGAGTTAATTATTCAACTTAACTAACTGCCTGAGCTGGAAGCAGCAGGGTCGAGGCATAGAAAACTAGGGTTGACAGCTAGAATAAATAAGCTGCAGTACTGAATGAGTTAACATACAGATTTCAACCCCTTTTTCATTCCTGATTGTATTAATCAGGCTCTTGTATTCTATCTGAAACAATGCCGGCAAATAACAAGGGTTATGTGTAACCCGGCAGCTCGCCTTTTGGGTATTCAATAACATGCAGCTTCACATAAAGATCGAGCCCTTCAGGTTGCACATCACTGGCAATGACAATACATATTGCAATAAAAATTTGACGTCAGTGATGCTGAAGTTGGATTGAAACATGAACTATATTATAAAACTTGAAATAAAGATTACCTTTTTTTCCAAAAGTAAGCTTATACATGTCATTATGAATACATGTACAATTGAAATTTTGTCTGAGATGTGGGTGTGAAATGCCTGGACAAATATGGTTCGTGCAAAAGCTTGAGGTTAAATGATGATGAGGAATGGGATTCGATACCAAAATTGAAGGAAATGGTGTTCTTCATTAAAGGCGACACAAAATTCCAAACCACCAGGGGTTAATATTTAATATTGTACTTCTGAAATGAAATAATGTCATTAAACTATTAGTACCGTAATTACTATAAAGGAATATATTGTAGTTGATTTGACGTGTTTGTGTATATGTAACAGGTCGGTGTAAGAACGCATTGTTGAGGCTTTTGTGCAGCTGAAACGGGTCACGTCTAGACGCATTGTTGAGCTCAGACAGGCTATTGTAGGCTCTGTCTTGTGCGTAATTCTTACACCAAGTATATTAAACCTACAATGTACACTGCATCTCCTACCTAATAGGTTAGTATCACATATAAGAGATATATGCAGCTTCGCAAAAAGATCGAGCCCTTAAGGATGGCACATCATTTGAGGTTGCACATCATTGGCAATGCACATCATTTAAAATAATAAATTTATTAAAAAATATGATTTCTATATTTAGTGATATTGAGGTTGGATTGAAGGAGGAACTATATTATATAACTACCAATAAAGATTACATTTTTTCCAAAAGTAAGCCTACACATCCCATTGCATAGATCTGATGAATACATGTAGTTAGGAACAATAGGTGTGCAATTTTGAGCACGTTCTTGGTGTAACTTTGCGTTATGATATGTGAACAAACAAAGCTAATAACAGTGCAATAGTAGGACTAAATCTATCATTTCCAACAGGCAATGGGACACTTGCACTGTGGTAAACCTTCACATTTATATGCAAATAAAAGAACGCAATGACAACTGTGTCCAATCATACTGTAATGCTCCATAATAATGTGCACGGGTAAAGACTGAGCTCACAAACTGATTCAAACTCACTTTTAATTAATATAGTAAGTTAAATGTGTGGACACAGATATGGTTGTACAAAAGCTTCAGGGTCAACGAGAATTTGATAAAATTTTAGGAAATGGCGTCCTTCATTTAAGGCGACACAAAATTAAAAACTAACAGGGGTTCGGTACTGCGTGATTTCCCCGCCAGTTATTTTGATATTGTACTTCTGAAATAAAATAATGTCAAAAACTATTAGTAAATACTATAAAGGAATATACTGTATGTGATTTGGTATGTATGACTGTGTATACAATGTACACTGCATCTCATGCCTAATAAGAAGTAAAAATTATTCTAAGTCCAGCCTAAACAGAAAAGATTAACCCAGAAAACTTTCTAAGTCCAGCCTAAACATAAAAGTCTAACCGGACACCAACACCGACACCGCCACCGACACCGACACCAACACTTTTCCCCTCTCTCTCCCAATACCTCGCCTACTTCGTATACGGCGAGCTAAAAATGCCAAACAACAAAAATAAATACCTTTTCACGATAATTTTTCACTGGAAGTCAGCAAATTGTTGTTGTAAAATGCTACTAATAATAATAGGCAATAACAAAATTCAACATAAGGCCGCTGATAATTAATGGTTCATCTATATTTTGAGGGCAAATAATTAAAATCCATGAGGGATTTACATTTTCATGAGTAAAAGTTGCTCATTTTCTTCATATTTTTATACAATTGGTTTGCAAGTTAATAATTAATAATTATCGCACTCAGTATGTGTATTTTTACAAGCAAGGTTACGAGAAACAAATAATTAACAGTGGCCTAAATCGGGAACCTTCAATGGCTGTGTGATCTATCACTGTGTCATGGGACTCATATTTTGACAGTGACGTGGTATGTCAGAGCTTGGAAATGGTGGATGTTTCACCAGCTCAGCCGATACCGCATGGTTTTAATTTACTGTTGAAGCACGAGACTGTTGCAACACACGCGAACTTCAGTAGATTGATCTGGACGACAACCACACGATGATGATGATAATGTTAGATTTGAAATGTATGTTGGCAGTTAAAAGTATGCAACTTCAAAAACAGTTTTTGACCTTGAGAAAATAGGTCAATGTCAGTCATATTCATGGACTTCAGGTCCATCATCAGTTGCATATGTCGTATTAATTTAGAAAGCCAAGCTAAATTTCATGTTATATCATAATATAAAGTATATAACCTACAAAAAATAGGTTGTCAACTGGGATAGGCTTCTAGTCGGTCACCAATTGCAAATGTATTATGAATTTGGAGAGCCTATCTTCACTCCTTTAAAAATTATTGCTAATGCTAAATTTAACCTTGATAAAACAGGTGAAGGTGAGTCATTTTCATTAGGCTTCTGATCCATCACCAGCTGCATATGTGGTATGACAAGAAAGACGGACAGAGAGATGGACAAACAGACGGATGGACAGCCAGATTCATGAAAAATTCATATAAATAGTATTTAACTTTTTGTTAGATTCTAACTGTTTGCAGATAACCATGATGTCTATCAAAATGGATGGATGTTGCTGTGCAAAATTCTCAGCTATAAGGCTTTCAAAGAAAATCCCTATCTCTTTACCTAGGAAATGGAGATAACCTAATAGGAAAAACAGGCAAAATGGCTGCCAAAGCCAAAAATCACCAGCGGACATCCAGTATACCAGACAAAAGGTTTGGTTTGATCACAATCAAATCCATATTCCTGATGTGAAGATATCACATTGAGAACTGAAGCTATAGACAGTCAGATGGATGTGCAGCCATGAACTGTTGAAACTCACACAGGCTTTGCTTTTCATCCATTTTTCAGGGGTATCCATTTGGATGCCCATAAACTTTGTCGACGGGTATCCAGTTTAGCACCAAATCTGAAACACTGAATAATTTAAACCCATAATTCATCCAATTTCTGTATGTTTAATGTCTTCTAGTAAGCAGTTTGCAAGTTAATCCATAGTCTGGTACTCGAGAAAATGCTGCTTTTGCAGACATCATGTCAGACGAACAGACAGAACTTGCTATCATATCTTTTACCGAAAGTACGAGCTCGTCCAGTGACGGACATATAATAAAACCAGCCTTCATACTTATAAAATGACAGACCAACTAGATTATATGAATCAGAATCATCATAATTATAGTCTTTGCTCCCGGGCAATGTTAATGTCAGTGTTGTAAGCGTAGGGCCATCCTTAAAAATATGTTTGTTGGCTGTAACCCGACCCTACCTCAGGAAGTTGGGTCGGTAGGTAGGTGAATTTTTTTTTTTTTTCTTGGTTGAGGTCAGCTTTTCCTTTCGGGGAGGGTGAAAGAGGTTAATAGTGTGATTTTGTCCAGATACCATGGTCATTTGAAAAATACTTGACACCCCTGAACAGATTCTTTACAATGAATAGTGACTAGCTGGTCCAAAAATAATAATTTACATATACCATATACACACTTTTGCTGAAATTGTGAAATGAAAAAAAAAATTGCTCTGTGTTATAAGCTGACAGAAGTTTGTTCATTACCATTTGGAGTTGAGAATTACCTCAAAATTAATCACATAACATCATTACCGCCTGCCCCCTTCACAAATGTGTGGTATGGTTTTACATACTCCCTTTATTCAGAATAGAAATACATCGTAATTTAATTTACTGACAAGAACTGATGGGAGCTTTACGTGGAATTTAGTCCGAGGTGGAATTCTGACTAGCGTATTGGATACCGACATCGGAACGTCAAAATTAAGCAGACGGGTCTAATTTGTCAAGACTGCCGGAGCTCCCTGCACTATCCCAATCCTTGTCTTTTGTAAAAACATGGTGAGCTATAAAAAGGTTACCTAAATTAACCGATGAGAGCTGATACGAGAGATGAAAATCGCCATGCCAAATTTCCTTAGGGAAGTGATTTTGTGTTGTTCAACCTATCATATTATATTTCTGATTAAATAAGTGCATAATTTATTTTCAAACGAAAAATTAATGATTTAAATTTTATGATTTAAAATAAAGAGAACTCGATTTTATTCTCAAAGATCATATCAGAGCCACAGTTCTGCATATAAAATTCGGCAACCAATCATCATTGCATAGTATATGTGGGAAGCAGTGTCCGTGAATGTTCTCTAAAATCATCAGCCGATAGTATTCAAGTGACTGTGAACGAAAAGGGGTACCGACATAATTTATCCCCCAACGACAGTTTCCCCAACGAGAAGAATGGATGGCGAATGATCAAACGAGTCACAGTTCAATATTGTCCAAGAGTATTGACATCATACTGACTACAGTCTCAGTGCGATGATGATGTGTAAATCATCTACCTTTCCTAGAAAACTTCGTCCACGGCTTCAAGGAAGATTTTCCGCAGTTTTCGCCATTTTTGTCAGCTCTCCCACGCACGTGGCAAATATTACACTATCCCATGCTAGGAATAGCCTGTGCAGGAGACTACCGCTTGTCAAACAAGCGAAGAAATTATGACCTGGCGGCGATCGTTGCTGATTACAATTTATTAAAGTAGTTTTGGTTTCTTCTCACGGTGATTTTCAGTGGAAGAGTTAGCAAAATTAACACCAACTGTCTGCATTTGGTCGCACTGAAAAATCTCCTCAGAGAAAAGTAGAAATCCATTCCAACCATCGTTGGTCTCTTCGTCAGACTCAGAAGCTGTCGGTGTACGGACCCACGAGGTGGCGACAGACCGTCCTAAACTCCACGTTCCACGTCGACTCGCGACAGAGCTCTTTGTGACAGGTTTTAATAACCAACTGTTTTGAAATATTTTCCCCATTCTTTGTTGCTGTTGCCTCTCGCTGTGTTGTTGTGTTCTCGTCTCTCCATCAAACGCAAACACAGAACAGAAGAGGGGAATTCCCGCCATATACACGTGGTCGCCGAAAACTGCATTCCCCTACGGACTGGGCCATGGAATATATGCCTTCAAAACGTGTGATATAAGCTCACATCGCCGACTACTGGAGAGTGAAATACTTCCTGGAGCGGCTTGCTCTTGCTTGGCGAACGTTTTACATTCGTTTACCCGCGAGAGAAGATAGGGGAGATAACTTTGATAGTTCCAAATAAAATAAAAAGATGACCTGTATGAAAATCGGCGAAAAAAAGTTTCCAGTCGGCGGATTTTTGGACACACGGTCGGGTTACGCGCAACAAACTTATTTTTAAGGATGGCCTAATAGACCATAAATGTATTCATGTACCGTACAGCATTAGAAAACCTAAAGGTAATATAAATCAACATGTTCATCCTACTGTGTACAATATTATATGTACCGTACCTGTACATGCAGGGGTTTAGCTAGAATTTGAAAACAGGGAGTCTCATCCCAATTTACCATCCTAGCACTTCAGGCCGGGGTCCAGTGGCCGCCTAGGCCCCGTAAGCTCTGGGGTTCTAGATGGCTGGAAATGGATTCTGGGCCATTTCAGGCACTCAAAATTGAATTGAATGGGCTATTGAAATTCATATTTTTTCAGGACAATTTCCCAGTTTTTTCAATGCAAAAATTCCAGATTGGTGTTTTCATCAATTTTCATAGGGTTTGTGTGTGAATAATGTTGCTGATAGAAGAGATAATATAATAAAAAACAAAGTCAGGTCTTCGACGAGGGTAGAACGTGAGGTGGTTTTCATATCGAGGTCCTAAAACGTACGTCTGTCACACTGTTTCACACCATTTGATTTTTCAATGAATAAAATAACCCAAGACTGATTGCTGATAATAGAAATAATCTTGTTTTGTCAACAATGAAAAGTACAGAATGCAATTTGCCGGACTAGATTTCTGTATCTAAGAAGTTCTCCACAGTCATCAGCTGTAACATCACAGAATGTATTAAAATCTGACTAGATTTTTGGAACCGACTTTCTCAAGTTTCTCGTGTTTTCCACAGTGTAGCAGCCAAGTTAAAGCCTTCGGTATGGTTAATGCAGAGAAGGACATAGGAATCGGGCAAGCCTCGATTTGGAGTTCAAGCCAGGGAATTCCCAAACGGGGAAACACCTGACGTCGCTGAATGCGCGGGGACAACAACAACAACGCTGTTTTGTACGACGAAGAAGTCTTTTAATCTGAGTTAACCTGATGCTTTTTTAACCTGATATCATTTTATTGCCTCTTTTAACACCGATTACATCCTTCAATCCAACCCGTCTCAATTATAATGATTTATGTTTACAAAAACGTACCACCCGTCTCAATTAGACAATACCCGTCTCAATGTCACATTTACAAACTTCCCGTCTTTTTGAGACGGGGAGACGCATTGCTGGCTAATACTATGTGTACATGTAAACCCAAGCTTGTTTGTACGCCATAATGATGACAATTCAGATATTACACACAGGGCTATTCTATGGATAACAACTTCTTTATTGCTGTGGAGCCGACGTTTCGTTGGAGATACTTCCACTATTTTCAAGCTAATGAAAAAGTTGGAAGTATCTCCAACGAAATGTCAGCTCCACAGCAATAAAGAAGTTGTTATCCATATAGCCTTGTGTTATATGCCTATCAAAGGAATTCAGATATTAGTTCGAGCAGGATAATAGTGATCACTCTGCATTTGAAAACAAATGCCTGGTAATCATCATAAAGACAATTGTGTATTACATTCATACTCTCACATGTCTCATTCATTGCCATACACTTCTTCACAATGTATTAAAAAACTTTTAGCTCCCCTGCTCTGCATTAGAACGTTTTTCTCCTTATTATCAAAAGTATAAATAAATATGAATTTGTAGACTAAAATTTAAAGGCAGATACTAGATGTACAGGACTGTTAAAAATTTATTAGCATTATCAACATTGGCCAATACAATGCACTACAGTGAGAAATCAACTTGCAGGGCCTAATTTAGAGCATAAGAGATTACCTGCAAAAAAAATGTCTTCAATTGTGTTCATTTTCATCACAATTTCAATGATCACCAAATTACTGTAGATAAAACAATATCTGCCAATATCTATTTTTTTTTGGCAGGCATGTTTTCACATGGCCTGCAACATCTCAAATTCGGCCTGCTTTTAGCAATTTGCAGGCCCCCAAATCCATCCATTTCACCTGTCCATTACACAGCAAAGTCTCAATCTGGACAAATATCATACAAATTTGAAAATTTAGTATAGGAGACTGGACAGACAAAATCTGGCAAACTGTAAATGCTGGACAGGCATTTTTCAAATATTTTATCCTAGGGCCAAAAAAAAAAATATGTCTGTTTCCGATTACGGGCCAGAAAAAAATAGAGTAGGTAGGGCCAAAAAAAATTTTATTTTGAAAATAAATTTTATTTTGATGTCCAGTACTCCTGTCCCATATACAATGGTCTACAAATATATTCTTGATTGTATAACATTCCCACCCACTTTAACATATTCTCCCAGGACACATCCCCCCATATTTTCAGATATTCAAAAGATCTTATCCCCCAAAAGATAAAGGGGGGGGGGGGGGAGATACCCTCAAAATATATTGTTGGTATTTTTATCTCTACTGGATCCAGCAAATCTTGATATTTCAATAAGTTCTGCTGAAACCAGTTATTGTACTGATATTATGGAAATGAGAATTGCCAATAATGTGTTTGACTGCTGTTTACCACCAAAACGAGTATCGTTTTAATTTATTAACTTGATATGCAAAACAATATATTTCAAGGATTTCCGCCCAGAAATGATGACATTTTTTGTGAAAAATACAAAATTCCATGTGGAATTTCAGTGCCTTCCATAGGGAGAGTGTACTTATTTTCTGGAAAAGCCTGAAGAAAAAATTGACATATACAACATAAAATGAAATGGGAAATTAATTTGAACATCATGGAGATTTGTACCTGCGACTAGCTAATTCGAACAATTTGAGAAACGAGACGCGATTCCTGACTGTACAACAGTACAATGATTTGAACAAGCCATTTCTCGAAAACAGAAGAATTATTACTTGCTTGAATCTTGCTTGGGTTTATTTCAATGCATTCATAATAAAACAAGTCGGGAAATTTTGGATTTTTTAGCCGAGAAATGGTACCGGTCGGTTAGACTTTGGCGGCGACTAGCTTTGACTGTGTCGTCGCCGATTTCGCTGAAAACGAACACCACTTGCAAGCTGCCGTGTCCGCTAAACACTGCTTTAACAAACGTCATTTCAAGCCATCAAATCAGTAGATTTCTTTCGAAGTTGATGGAGAATATGTTTAAAATTGTCCTGGTAAACATGATCAAGTCGACTGAAGCGTAATCGGGTTGCTGATTTCTCGAATCCCGACCTAGAAGTAGGTGCTTTATTTCCTGAAAAGATCGTCAACCTGCCGCCATGCCATGCGGTCAGCTCCAGTCACACTTTACGGTATGCTGACTGTGGGCGCGCCGCTTTACGGTTGTTGTTGTTGTTGTCGTAAAACGCGGCCTTGGTAGATTTCGTTGGAATTTGCTGATAACATTTTTAGAGTCGCACGATTTATCTAGACTCGGTCGGGTAACCGGAAACAGACATATTTTTTTTCTTGGCCTAGTTAACACTCTACTAACCCAAACAAGGCAAACATATTGAAAATTCCCAATTCAGCCAACTTCAGCCAATTCTGATTCAGCGAAACCTGTTGTGCATTAAAAATAACAAAAAATTTCATCAGGATCTTCTGTTAAAAAAATGAGACCAAAAGGGCATATTCACCAGCACAAATAGCAACAAATTCTGGCAACTCTCAAGTCAATGTGGTCAAAATGGGCAGTCATTGTTATGAATCAAGGCCTGCTTCAACAAAGAAACTTTCAGCAGATTAGAGGAGCTCTGGACTGGAGATGCTCTAGGATTATTTTACTTCATTGCTTCACCCTAAAACCATGGACATGACCCATCAGGTATTCAGCTCGCCCACAGGTAGACCTCAATAATTTTCTGGACTGAAGAAAGCAGGAAAATTCACTATATGCACACAGAAAAGCATCAAAAATATTAACCTCTCCTAACACAGCAGTCAGCCTACATGTATTTCCCAAAGCCCTGTGCTTTAGATTCTATATATAGTACAGCCCGTTTGCGAGCTCAGGCAAAGCAGACAAATACAATGGCCTTGGTCAATACTTCGGCAAGTCGATGGGAATTCTTTCTCATACCTTACCGGTTCCCCTTACCAACACTATTCAACTGCCCAGTATAGCCTGGTAATAAACATTAACCGCTGGTCCATGATGAAGCCTTCATACAGGCCTTGACATTCACTCACATCCTAAGTTTGAATGTGATTGGACTTGCATGTCTGCAATGGGCAATCTTAAACAATATGATACATGTGTATCATTATTAATACTGTGGGGATTATATTACTAGCGAATCTCTGGAAAAAAGCTGATCAGGTTATCAGCAATGAGACATGCTAAATCTCTCCGTCAGACAGCACAAATATAAAAGGTGACTAGAAATTGCATTTACACCAAAAAAGTTGAAGGGAAAGAGAGAACTAGTCTTAGTCTAATCTATGCAATGTACACAGGATACACATTACAAAGAGAGTCATATTCAAGTCATCTATATATACTTCATTCAAATAAATAATATCAAAATTTCACCCCCGGAAAAAAAAAAAATACAGAATTATATATATGTATATATAGAACACACACAAACCATCCAAACATGATTAAAAAACTTACACAGGAAATTCACAGCAATTAATCTTTCAGAATAGATTGGGCAGTGAAACAACTATTCACATAGGACATAGCACAGTGGCACAAGCCCAATGTGAAATATTAATGTGTCACCATGTTCACAGGCATGACATCACGCAAATTGTACTTTGCACATTCAAGCATTCAGACTACACTAGAGCCCAAGCAAAGATTCTGCAAGAGAGAGCTTAACTTAAAACATTATGCATGTTGCACCTTTTGTACCTGGCTGTGCCCACCCCAGTGCCTTGTTAACACATCAACACATCGTTGGGGTCTATTCAAGTACTGCATTATATGTGAAGAGATACATCATAAACAAGTACATGTAACAGTTCAACCTCTCCTCTACCCATCATGTACATTAGCTTTAACTGAAAACAAAGGATAAAATTCCAATCATGGAGATCTAATTTATTCAATCTCCTAATTAATTATAGAACGAGCCTCAAATTATTAACAAAATTAAATTAGTCAATCAGATGAATATGATCCCCCTCCCCAATAAAACTTGAGACATATGAATGAAATAATGGATTATATACATGATTTTTTTTTACCATGTCAACATCCTGGCGGGTTTTTTTAAATCAATTTGATTACTCTCTGATTTCAGAGGAAAATTTCATTTCCTGTTATAAACTAATTGTATCAATTATACCATTTACAGCAATACCTGTATGATATTGGCACATACCTTGATGCATGTCGACAAATAAATCATTTGCATCACAGCTGGTTAAAAAATTCCAAGCATGGAAGGGCTGCACCTCCTAACATCACGAGGCATCTGTTTATCAAAGCCTTTGATACAACCCACAACTGAATTTGCTTCATGAATGTTTCTCAACTCTCTGTGTATGCAATGTATCATTTGCAGACTGGACATATACCATAAATCAGCATTGCTAATCTACAATTCCATGGGTTCTTAAATATGCAGAGAAAGCTCCATATATAGCCCAAGGCAAGCATACATACATGTAGCAGCCAAACTCTGCCAGATTTCTCCATGTCAACAAAGCACCAGACAAATGCAGCCAGTCAGTTACCAGATGGTCACTTCGCCAGACACACTGTGACACAGGAGAACAAAAGGATCCGAGAAATATTTTGTCAATTAAAGGGAAGCTACTCGTTTTTCACACCATACTAAGACAAAGAATGAATCCTCCTGTACATGACGGGCATGTCCCTTTGACCTGTTTGGGTACTGAATGGCAAAAAATTACCATAAACAAATTGTTTCATGAGGGCTGAACTCCATCTCAAATCATCATTTCTGTGAATGTTGCGATGAATAAATTTGACCAAAAAATCCCAAGACTGTCACTGTAGTGTTAAAAAGAGTTTGATGACAGGCAACTGTCTAGGATTCTTGTCGATGTAAAGATTGACAAATGAAGTGCAATTCACAAAATGAAAACAGTCAATATCAATCATTTAAAAAATTCATGTAGAGAAGACTTTAATAGTCATCAATGTTAGATACTCGGATTGTTTATATTCGTGTTCAATTATAATCAAGGATTTGAAGTGAATTTAACTATTTTTTGTATGTTTCTCTTGTAGCACACCGAACACATTTGGTGTTAAATCATGCATTTTTTGACGACCTTTTTCCCTGCCCGATTTCATTTTATCCATATTATATAACACATATCAAAAGTCAGATTAATTGAAAGTTTGGATTCCTGAAAATGTATTGTTTGAATTAGGTTATATTCAAAGTAAAACTAAAACCGAAAATATTGCAAAAATAGCCCATAACATGGGAGCTCAGTGACACGTCAAAATTCATCTTCGTAGGTCATGCAAACACTCGTCAAAACCCGATCAAATACAACTCATCAAAACTTGCTAGCATCAGGGAACAGATGCACAGGCAGCAGCCGAAGGGGAAATACAGTCTAATTATGAGGTCACTTACAGTATTTGCCTTCAGAAATATCATTCTATGAAACTCAATAAACTTGAAAAATGTACGCACAGATCTGAATGATTTCGTTGTTACTGTATTGGCAACTATTTTTGTCCCACATAATTATCAGTGATTTTATCCAGTGTAGGTCTACATGTAGCTAGCTGAACACAAAGTAGAACATCGATTTCCTGATCTAGGCCACAGTATTGGATATGGACAGGAGGTTCAAGAGTCTGGGATAACAGGCATACATCTACATGTTGGACAAAGAGCTCAATGTTTTTTTGTGTGTGTTTTTTCAGACATTAGGAAAGCTGAATGAACAGGATATGAATGAAGTGTATACCTACTGGCAATCTTTGATTGAATCCTGATTTCGTGAAGCTAGATAACCATTTTTTCCAAATAAATTAATTTCATTGACAAGAAGCTACTATTTCCAAATGTGTGACGCTATTTTGAACTAAACTGTCAGTCTGACTTAAATATTCACTTGAGCATGAGAACAGGTGGTCAATTTTCCATCAGTATTGTGGATGTTTTTCAAAGAGATTAACAAGGATTTTCAATACATGAATTAAGACCTTACAGCAAGCCAATAATGCTAACCGTGACAATAAAATAGGATTACATGTGCAATTATAGAACATTGTGTAATGCTCTGATAATTCAATGAATCAGGGAAATGTAATTCGATCCCCACACCGGTCTACAAATAATAGGATGATCATTCAAATTTATTGGAACAGTTGTAAAACAGATGTTCTGACAACTTTATTTAACGGATTTGCTTAGAAACTTCACAGCATCAATGGGTATATTCCAGGTTTGAACCACTTGCTTTGTCAATTCAAATTTTCAAAAAGTTTTCCTGTATTATCATTGTTACGGTACTGAAGAAAATTGGAAGAACATGTAGCCAATGCAATGGTCCAATCTTCAATTTCCTTTTCTGAAAGTGTGAAAGTTACGAGTCGACAGTCAAAGTCAGGTTGATTGGAACTTGACCTCAAATATGACCCGACACAATTGATTGGTCCAAGTGACTGAATTATAGGAACGCATGTAACAGCAGCTGCAAGGCCTTCAAATTGTGTTTAGTGAAATTCAATAAACATTTTTTCGCAACAATAAAAATATGCAGATCTATATACTTTGTTAGCGATTTGTGCAAAGAATATCTCTTACCTTGAAGAGGTCGCAATAGTATGAGAGCTGAATATTTAGACCTTGAGGTAGTAGTGACATTGACGTGGAAATCTACTGTTATTCACCCATAGTTCACCATCTAAAGAGATAGAAATAACGAATTACTCATTTGCCAGTATATAATATTTTACATCAGGAAAAGAAAAATTTAAGTACTTCGAAATTTGCTCGCTTCTTGCGCTTTTTGTGGTTTGTTTAGGTGCGTCAGTAGGTCATATATTCCGTTAGGGCCAAGGGTCGAGGGCGAGTTCAGAATGGGGGGGGGGGAATGGAATGCATGATAGACTGGTGGTGAACAGGTTGAGGAAAATACCTTGATCGAGGTATTATACCTTTATCAGGGTATTATACCTCGATTGGGGTATAGGGCCATTTCAACTTCAGTTTTTGTATATTTATGGTAAATATGGACATCCACACATACCCCGGACTGCAGGGATCTTTCAACAACATCTATGGCTCCATTGTTCCATGATTTTCACAGCAACTTATTGCTTCATTTTATGCGACTAATCATTCAAACTAGCCACTTTAATATTTCAAAAATGAAACATGGCTTCAAATGACATATTCGGTGAAATTTATCATGTAAATGAAAATGGCATGTAATCATGGCATACTTCCATCTCAAAGTCATATCCAAGTTGCATGAATGTAGATGCACCGACTGATGAATAAATTAGATTAAATTGTCTGATGCAATGCACAATCTCCTAGCATGCGCACACATGACAGAGTCATAATACCCAGAGCAGAGGTCTGTTTTTATGTGCACATGCTAGCAGTTTAGATTAGGTGTCTGTCAGTTAAACTTGGTTTATTAACAAGGCATTGCCTCTCAAATCCTGCAATTTGCGCATGACCTTGACATGGAAATATGCCACCACATGCTATTTTCATTTATAGAATAAATATCACTGAATAGGTCATTTGAAGCCATGTTTCATTTTTGAAATTTTGAAGTGGCTAATTTGAATGATTAGTCGCATAAAACGAAGGAATAAATTGATGTGAAAATCATGGAACAATGAAGCCATAGATGCTGTTGAAAGATTGATGCAGTCCGGCGTATTCGTGGATGTCCACATTTTCCATAAACATATAAAAACTGAAGTTGACATAGCCCTATACCCCAATCGAGGTATAGGCCTATACCTCAAACGAGGTATAATACCCCGATCAAGGTATAATACCTCAATCAATGTATTTTCCCCAACATGGTGAAACACCGTGGTGTCCAGAAAACTGTAATAAAAAAAATATGTACATGTTATGTACGGATGGCCCCTTACTTGAACAGAATTATTCCAGATTTGCCTCAATTAGAGTTCACAGAACTTGACTTCACTTGACTCACTGTAGTACAGTGTGGGGTTGAGAAAGTAGGTTACCATTAGGTCCCATGACAAATAAGAATGTTGTCAAATTCAACTTTTCTCAAATTTGAAAAATTAGGGAGTCTCCCCCGCAACTCCATGGCCAGCTTGCAGCACTGTCATGATGTGAGATGTGAGCACATCATCATCATTGGTTGTTTGTTGGCTGTTTATATAACAAGGGGCTGCAAAACAACAATCTTTTTCTTGTCAAAATAGCAAATAATTTTTGAGTGCTAAAAACGCAGATGGCCATCCAAATCTGTTTGTTCACAAATTTAATAATGTGGCCATGTGCTAAACATGTGTGGGGGCATTGCACTGCAGTTGGAAACGAGAGTGGATTTTTTAATGGAAATTGAATAATTATGTATAAAATACGGACATTGAATTGGTGTAATACAGTGATTTGACATGCTATTACATTCTATTAGTCTCGATAAAACACAGCATCATGGGAAAGATTTTATCAGTATCCAGTCAGACAGCGAGACTTGAGATCCATCTTCTCGACCCTCATCAACAATAAACACACTGCAGCAGGAACAAAGTTGCCGCCATTTCATGTGAATTCAACTGTAAATGTGATCGCAGAAAAACCAAACATAAGATGCATATTTCAATAACATTGTGCCCACAATACTCACTTATGCAAGTCTTGAGGCACTTAATATTGTTAATGCAAGACTTTTGTCTCAGTAAATTCTCGATTTTTGGTCAATTTCTCCAAGACGAGCATCTCCCGTCTGCTCTCCTCGGTTGATGCACGCGGAATGCAGTTTAAGGTCACAAGACCAACGGGGTTGATATAAAAGCTAACCTGAATAAGAAACGAAATGGAATTGAATACCGGTATTCCTAAATACCGTTTCTTCTGTTAGAAAACATGTAAACGCTCCTGACTTGGTTTCAGATTGATAAATTGCTGGTGTTGATAAAATACAACATACTAAGTACAGAGCCTTTCCTTTTTCCTGCTAAAAATAATACTGGTAGGCCTATGACTATGACTAATCCCTCCCTAATTTACGATTCAAGCCACTCCCATTTATTTACGACGTAAAATGCAATTCATGTACTCGTGGCCCGTGTCTGTCAAAGTCCGGTTAGACTGAATTCTAGTATTGTGTAAAGGTTTGTAAACGGTTGAATCATGTCAATTTTTAACATGTGTACGTGGCACAATGTGACACTGAGTAAATCCTGGATAATATACTTATTATTCATATCCCTGTTCAACCATAATTTAAAACACCCGCTGTGAAAGAAAACTATTCAGATGGCAAATTCAGATGGCATTAAATATTAGGCCTAATTAGATTTGCAAACCTGCAGGCCTTAATGTACCATGCAAGCCATCGTATTCAGGGCCGTAGCCAGGATTTACTGAGGGGTGGTTCGCCTTCACTCCAGAAGGGCACATCAGGGGGTTCGCTGTATGGGAAAAGGGGCAAATAGGGGATTCGCTTCAGTTTGAAAAGGGCATTTATATGAGAAAAATATATAATATTTCCGAAAGGAGGGTTTTCCCGAACCCCCCCAAAAAACCCTGGCTACGGGCCTGGTATTGTAAGCGGCATAGTTTTGGGGCTATTTCGATATAGCCGGCGAAGCCCTGGGGGAATGCAATGTTTTCTGCTTTATACTCTCCTCGCGACGACTTTCATTTACCGGTATTTACTGACCAATCAGTAAATAATTCTCTGACTTTTTCTTCGGCTTACCAGATTGTGAGCCGTAAGTTTATTTGATCGTAATGTCGGCAACTGAACTGGGTATGAATAAGTATAATAATATCGGATCGCGTGAGTTGAAACCCGGTGATCGACCGGGATTTTTTTTTCTTTTTTTTTTCTTCTTTTTCTTTTTTTGATGAGGATCCGAAAGTCGGGAAACCCTCTACAGAATGGGGTCTGTAGGATTAGATACAGTGACCTAAACACAAATAAAGAGACATCGATCCAATTCCCAATGAGAGCCATGCACACGTGAATTCGGTGATGAAAGTTTGTCACGATAACCAACATAAACCAACATTTATGTCCGGAAGAGTGACGTCTACTTAAACCGAAAAAGTTCAAAAAGGGACACGGTTCTGGTCAAACAGTCATGGAATTTCGTCAGGATAGGTACAAGGGTCCGGTAGTAGCATAAAAGCGATTTCAAAGAGATACCGGTATCAAACGCCCACACTGGGAAGAGATTTCGAGAACAAACGGTACCGGTAGCATATGTTATTGTACATGCAGATACAGTCAAGTCTTGCCATAAGGCTAATCGGTTGTCACTGAAGAAGCATATCGGGGGGTACCAGAAGCATATCCAAGATCATATGTTTGTTATCCAAATTGACACAAGTATTATCCAAATTATATTACGGCATATATTTATACCCATAGATTCATTTCTGATTGACAACCGTAGTCCATAGTATGCCAATCTGATAATACTTAATAAACTGCTCCTCTGTCGGACATGTCGCTGATTAAGCTTAATCAGCGACATATCCGACAGAGGAGCGGTTTATTAAGTCTGAGTTTTAATCAGATTGATAGTATGCATGCTATGTTTTACGATCGAATACTCAAAGTACCGTAGTGCGTTTCTCGCAGTGTTTTTATTTATTTATCTCACCTCGGCTCGTTCCGTGGGAGAGTGTAGAGCAGGTAGAATTCTCTTGTGACAAAGCGAAATACGCAGGCTTTCTAAATGAGCACGTTTGGCCTACCGTGTCTACTAGCCACTAAAACTTAACATATCTTTTAACACATGTTAAGTTTTGTTGGTTAGATATGATAAATATAGGCCTACGTGTCAAAGACTAATAGGTTCAATCCTAGACGATCCAGACGTTTTTACCCACGCGATTCTGTAGGCCTACAAATCGTCACTGTATTACCATTTCATATGAGAACATATATTCGTCAACATCCAGAGTCCTTCAAGTTAATTTCTTCTTTTGCGTTCACAAAAGCAAAATTCAGTTAATGTAATTTTTTTCATTATTGGGGCATTGTTATTGAAAAAAAAAGAACTTTAATGATCCCAGATCACGTGGACCTACTTCTGTACTCTTGGTAATACAGAATAAATGAGCAGTGATCTGTCAAGGGCTTTAAAACTGAATCGAGAGCTTTCTCTATGGGTTTGCCATTGTGGAATAAACATCGGTGCCAATGTAAAAAGTAAGAATTTAAAGTTATTATTGTCTAAATGAGGCAGAAATGTTATTATAGATAACATGGTGTTATTTTTCATATTTGAAGAAAATATCCGGTACCGTACCCGGGTAGTTAGTTTTGGTACTGTTCAACCTTAACTTATATTTCAGACAACGCCTTATCAAATCCTCTTGGCTCATGTGGCTGCTGCTTTCTCCGGAAGGAAAACGAACTTGGCTTGATATATAGTAACTTTGATTTTGGTGCCAACTATTAAAACTGCATGAGAAGTTCACTTTATAGACGACCACTGCCGACTGAGTGTGAATTACATACCAAATTCTATAATAATTATTGAGCCAAGCATCATGTGTATCGACGTTGAAATCAGGGGAGACAACTTGGCATTCAACCAATTTTCATCAGGGTGGTTGGATTATCTCCCATGTACTGCATCAGACGCATGATTGATGCAAGTAAATTGGAGCCGGAAAATATTTTTATCAGACAGATCGCGAAATGATTTATGATCTCTCATATTACTGAATCCGTATTCCATATGTGTGCCAAATTTGAAAAACATTGGTCTAGCCGTTAAAAGTTAAGGAACCAAACAGCGGGAGGAGAAGGAGTTACTGATTTCTCATCAACTCCTTCTCCGTACTCATACACAGTACACACATGCACGAGGAATACCTTTTCATAGATGCATTCCTCACAGGGGCGTCACTGGGATTTCGAAAGGAGGGTGCGAATGTTTTCAATTTCCAAGGTCTTCTCTAGCGAAAGTTCATAAGGGGGTCGACTATCGCAGCTCATAAGGCAAGAGTCCAGGAGCCGCTCAGGCCCCGGAAGCTCCGAGGTCCTAGATCGCTGGAGATGCGTTCTAAACGTTTTTCTCGGATATAAATCTGAAGAAAAAATGTATGCAGATTTGTAATTCTATTTTCACGTTTGTTTCGCACTTATAAGCATACATCGATATTGAAAAAATCACACCTCATGTCTGAATCAATTTGACTTTCCAGTTAAAATAATATATACAAAACGATGACCTTCACGCCATGAAACATTAGAAACCAATACGCGTACCAATTGGTTTACACATCTAAAATAAGCGAATCCTGTCGCACCAACAGGCGAGGGTCCAGGGGCCGCCTAGGCCCCGGAAGCTCCTGTGTCCTAGGTTGCCGGAGATGACTTCTACGCGTTTCTCTGAAATACATCTGAACATAATGTATGTAGAGTTAAGGTTCTACTTTCACATTTTCACGCATCGATATTGAAAAATATCACACCTTATTCCGGACCCCATTTGACTTTCTGGTTCAACACATACTGAACAGCAGGCCTATAACAAACTACGTCACGTTGTGCTCTCGTGGCGTTATGTTTGATTTTAGATACATATTGGAGGGGGGTCCGGACCGTAGATCCGCCCTTGATTTCCCATTTCTCATGATCCCAGGAATACGCACCAAGGGTGCGCCTTCTAGGGGGACCGGGAGAATGCCCCAGCCGGATTTTTAAAAATATTTATTCACTTGATTTCCTGCATTTTAGCGTATTTTAATGCTAAACTGGGGTTTGATATCTTCGTTTTTCCAACCTATTCTGTTAGATACGATGACGTCACTGGGGGGTTTTCCTCCCTCTGAAAAGCTTAATTTTAACACAGAAGTAAATGGAAAAGACTTCAAAAAAGTATAGTTCAGCATCCATTTTAGTATGATAATTTGAAGAGATGTACTATCTTTCCCTTCGCCAAGTTGTAGAAGTTTATCTCAAGTTTGAGCTAAGATTTTTAGTAAAAACTGCTACGCCTCATTGAGGCCTAGGTTAAAAATCCCCCAGTTGCGCGGGTGGCAAGACAGCCGATCTTTTGTTTAGAGCCGCTCTTGCTTCCGTTGTATCTAAGAGAATGGACAAAAAGGAGGGTGCGTTAACACCACACGCACCATGGGTAGCGACGCCCTTGCCTCATACATGGATGTAGCTCCGGTGGGGCCCTTTCCTGTACTGCGTGCGAACAAGGCCCCGGGCGCCAAGCCATTCACCAGCCGAAGTTGTTGAAAAATGCTGGACGGCTAATATTTTCCGAAGAGGTTAGTCACAAACGATAAAATAATTCGATTCTGTATGATCTTACCTTGATATTCAGCTCTTGTTTATCAGAAACTGTCCAGTTTTAGCTTCACGGCAGACCAAAAGTCAAGGCGACCGATTCCGTTTTGAACTACTCGTAAATTACGACGTAATGGCTCTGGGAGTACTGGTATTTCAGTACCAGTATGTCTTTTCCAAGCAAAATATGGCTTTGTAAGTTATTGATTGAACAAGAAAATCAAATTTATCAGCGTTACACACAGATGAGTTTTTACGCATAAAATTACAAGCGCCCATTCGATGGATATAATGGAAAACTTTATTGTAAACTCGAGGCTCATATTTAAACCATAAAATAAACATAGCTACAAGATGTGTGAAGTTTACATGCGAAAACCCTTTTTTTGTGACGGTAATAATGGTGATATTATTATTTCACGTTACATAACCTCGTTATCAATGGCGAAACACCAAAAAAATTAGCTACGAATGAGCTGACAAAAGAATATTGTTCTAGCAAAGACTAGACTTCTGCAACTATTCATAGACTTCCTTAGTAGTTCCTGAAATGGCACGGTACATAAAATACTCGCTGTAGATTGGATGATATTTTTCACCAAAGTGGAAAATCTACGAAGGTTAATTTCAAGGTCTAGGTACAGATGAGAAAACCTGAAACTACAAAGTCTTCTTTAACCAGTTGTTAAATGGCCGATATCTTTGTTTGAGCACGAAAGTCGTAAAATTAGCCTTCGTCTGGGCGTGACTCTCAAAAGCAGCCAGGGCACAAAACATCCTGTTAGCATCATCTCCCCTGATGTACCGCTAGACGGCGCTACTTTGTTACTATGGCCACGGAGTTCTGAGCAGCGCCATATTCAACAATCAGCTGAATGAGAGTACAAGGTGAGAGTTTTTCTCAACAAAATAGCCTTTTCATCGATATACTTCAACATTTGTAGATCGATAGAGAATCTGTAAACTTAGCCAGTTCGATAATGTTTCTTGATTCCTGGACTAAGTCTTCCAAAAAAAAGAGAAGAGATTCGACAACAGCAGCACGTCGTTCGTGTGCACTTCGTGTTTGTCTCAATATTTTCCCGTACCGTTCTGTACTGGAGAAATAATACTGGAAATGAACACAGCCATCAAGTCAATACATTTCGTATATGGGGTATGACACTTCAGTGACAAATATTTGCCGACCGGGAGATTTTATGTTTTCCCCAGTCTCGGAAAATCGGTAAAGGGATGCTGATCAACTCTTTCTGCAGGGATTAAAATCATTTTAATAATAATATGTTAAACAAGTCCCACAAGAAAAACTTTTCCAAACACCAAGACGAGGGAGCAGAAGCCTGCTGTGGAACGAGGAACTCCGGTTCTTCCGATTGATAATTTACTCTTTTGGTTATATCTAACGTAAATAAAATCAGCCGTATAAACAAGACCACAATACTTCACCATTATATAAAGAGCAATATTTTAGTTCAGCTAAATTAACTGCAGTCAACAGTTTTTTGTTTTAAAGTGAACGTAAAGGCTGTGACAACATACACGCGATGTTGAAGAACTATATTAAAAGTATCAGTTGGCAGCAACAAATATTTTTTGTGATTTTTTCTCTTCCGAAAAAATAATTCCAAACACCGGAATAATTGACTGGTGCAACAGTCGACTGGAGTCCGCCATCTTCGTCTATTTATTAGCCTTGCGCCAATGAAAACGCTTCCTTGTAGCACGTGATATTTTCCTGTGACGTAGTATCACTTTGTTGTGGCTTTACTGTAACACGAATTGTAATGGCGGAGGTGGGGGGGGCTCGGTTGTTTCAAGCGTGTTTTGACTGTGTTGCGTGTCTCCAGCAAGTGTTTACCGAGCTGAAACTTGTCAGGGCGCAGTGATGGCAAGCAAAATACATCCGTCTCGGGTTCTTCTCTGCTACCGCTACAGTCGGATAAGTTATCATTACACAGATTCCCGTTAGGGAAGCCGGGACTCAAACAGTGGCTGCACAACATCGGCAGACTAGACTGTACTCCAACCGAGAAATCTGTGCTGTTTTCGGTCTATTTTAAAGCCGAATGTTTCCAACCTGACCTCTACGGAAGGCTGATGTTGACGCCCAGCAGGAGAGCCAGGAGGCGAAGGAAATTAAACTTTAAAGAAGATGCAATCCCAACAGAATTGTCGCATCGTAGATCAAAGACACCGAGATCAACAACATCGATTCAGAAACGTCAGAGTGTGGAAGTTCTAAACTTTTAAGTGAGGTAAAAATAATTTTATTACCGTTTGGCGGGACAGAGACACTGCGAGATAGGCATATTATACGAAGTGTCGAAATCTGGGTCTTCGATAACATGTTTACATGCTTACTGCGCTTTCTAACTCCACAAAGTGGAGAGCTCCCAAGGTGATACGACGTCACTGCTCTGAGGTGAGATAGCCAACATGGCTGCTGCCGGGGAACAATAAAACAACAGAGATAATTTCGTTCCTACTCGGTGCAAAAAAATCCCCAAAAATATTTGTTGCTGCTGTTTGATACTTTCATTGTAGTTCTTTCCCACAGAGTGCATGTTGCCTCAGCCTTTACGTTCACTTTAAAGAATTTCAAGACCGATCCGTTTGTTCGGGTATACGTGCGTCAGTTTGGCAATATTTAAACCGAGATAGGACTCCAAAAGCGAAGTGCATCTGAGATTCCAGAATTTGTCCAACAATTGACCCACCATGCAGCGTCACAAAAAATACATGTACATGTGACAATGGATCTCAAGTTAGATGATGTTCCTGTGACACATACCGGTACACCAGACAGTTTAACGATGTGTGACACAAATGCTGAGAATGACACTTTATCATGCCATATAACTGTGGCCATCCCAATGAATGCCAAGTATCCAAATGTAAAACTTTCCGTTTGGACACGTTTTCAAAATAAAAATTGTATCAGTCCACTGACGACTGGTGTGCATTAACAGTACACTGACGGCTATTGTCAATGAACAATACGCCAACGACTAGGATCATGAACAGTACACTGACGGCTATTGTCAATGAACAATACGCCAACGACTAATCATGAACAGTACACTGAATACTGGTGTCCATGAACAGGAGCAGGGAGGGAATTTGGCTTAATGTCACACTCAAGTTTGTTTCACTCATATGGTGACAGTCAGTTTGGTTGGTGGAGAAGCCGGAGTACCCGGAGAGAACCACCGCCCTTCGGTAAGTAACTGACAGACTTTCACACATGGACCAGCTGGGCTCGAACCCGTGCCGGTTCAGCGGTGTGAGGCTAGCGGTCACAAGCGAAGCGCCTTAGACCACTTAGACTATGCATGAACAGTCCGCTGACGACTGGTATCCATCAACAGTCCGCTGCAGACTGGTGTCCACAAAATATTCGTAGTGTGAGTTGGGCTTTAAGAGAAGGTTGGTTCAAACATGGAACATTCCATGACTCAGCACACTGGCGACTTGTGTCCATACACGCTGAATGGTGTTGATGGATTATTCACTTCATAAATGGTCGATACACTAACGACATGTATCCATGAATGGTGTAGCCTACTGATGACTGGTCTCCATGAACAGTTAGCAGACGACTGGTGTTAATGAACAGTCCACTGACGAAGGGTGCCCATGGACAGTACACTGAATACTGGTGTCCAGGAACAGTACACTGACGATTGGTGTTCACAAACAGTACACTGTCGACTGGTGTCCATGAACAGTACACTGACAACTGGTGTCCATTAAGTACCCCGATTACCTGTTTTCATGAACGACACACTGGCACCTGGTATTCACGAACAGCACACGAACGACTGGGATTCATGAAAAGTACACTGACGACTTTCGATGAACAGAATAAGGACAAGGTGTCCGAGAACAACACACTGACACCTGATGTCCATTAATCGTACACTGACAATTGACAACAAGTGACGTGTCCATGAATAGTGTATTGGCAGCAGCACACTGCCAACGGGGGTCCATGGACACTACACTGCTAATTGGCGTCCATTGAACAGTACACTGACAACTGGTGTCCATGAACCGTACTCTGACAACTGGTGTCCATGAACAGTACACCGGAAACTGATGTCCATTTACAGCACACTGCTCATTGACAGCTGGTGTCCATAAGCAGAGCATTGAAAACTGGTGTCCATGAATAGCACACTAAAAACTGGTGTCCATGAACAGTACATTGAGAACTGGTGTCCATGAACAGTGCGCTCAGAATTGGTGACCATTGAACAGTACATTGGTGACCTGTGTTTAGTCCAATGAATACTGGCGCCCATGAAATATTGACAGCTTGTGTATATGGCAAGTAGACTGACAACTAGTGTCCAATGAACAGCAAACGCACGACTGGGATTCATGAACAGTACGTTGTCGACTGTCAAGAAGAGTACACTGACAACTCATACCCTTTGAACAGTACACTGACAACTGGTGTCCATTTAACAGTACACTGACAACTGGTGTCCATTGAACAGTACACTGACAACTGGTGTCCATTGAAGAGTACACTGACAACTGGTGTCCATGATCAGTACACCCACACTGACAAGTGACAACTGGTGTCCATGAAAAGTTCACTTGAGACCGGTGTCCATGAACAGTACACTGACAACTAGTGCCCATTGAACAGCACACTGGGGACTGAGATTCATCAACAGTACACTGACGACTGTCCACGAACAGTAAACTGACAACTAGTGTCCAATGAACAGCACACGCACGACTGGGATTCATGAACAGTACGCTGTCGACTGTCAAGAAGAGTACACTGACAACTCATACCCTTTGAACAGTACACTGACAACTGATGTCCATGAACAGTACACTGAGTGCTGATGTCCACTGAACAGCACACTGCCATCTGGTGTCCATGAACTGTTCATTGACAAGTAATAACTAGTGTCCATGAATAGTTCACTGAAAACTGGTGTCCATGAACCGTACTCTGAAACTGGTGTCCATGAACAGAACACTGCTAACTGACAACTGGTGTCCTTAAGCAGCACATTGATAACTGGTGTCCATGAATAGCACACTGACGACTGGGATTCATGAAAGGTACACTTTCCACGAATAGAACAATGACAACTGGTGTTCATTGAACAATTTATTGACGACAGGTGTCCGTGAACAGCACACAACACCTGATGTTCATTTATCGTACACTGGTAGAGTTGGTATCCATGAACAGTACACTGACAATTGACAACACGTGACGCGTCCATGAATAGTATATTGGCAACAGAACACTGGCTTCAGACACTACACATGGACACTACACTCCTAATTGGTGTCCATTGAACAGTACACTGACAACTGGTGTCCATGAACCGTAGGACTACACTGACAAGTGACAACTGGTGTCAATGAATAGTCCACTTGAGACCGGTGTCTAGGAACAGTACATTGACAACTGGTGCCCATTGAACAGCGCACTGAGGACTGGGTTTTATGAACAGTTCATTGGCGACTGTCCACGAACAGTATACTGACAACAGATGCTCATTGAACATTACACTGATGACTAGAGTCTATGAACAGCACACTGTCAGCTGATGTCCATGAACCATACACTGACAGCTGGTGTCCATGATCACTACACTGACATCTGGTGTCCATTTAACAGTACACTGACAACCGGTGTCCATTTAACAGTACACTGACAACTGGTGTCCATTGATCAGTACACTGACAAATGGTGTCCATGAACAGTACATTGAGCGCTGATCTCCACCGTACAGTACACTGACATCTCGTGTCCATGAACAGTACATTGCCAAGTGACAACTAGTATCCATGAACAGTTCACTGGTGTCCATAAGCAGTACATTGACAACTGGTGTCCATGGATAACACACTGGTAACTGGTGTCCATTGTACAGTACACAGACAACCGGTGTCCATTGAACAGTACATTGACAAAAGGTGTCCATTGAACAGTACACTGACAACTTGTGTCCAATGAACAGTACACTGTCAAATGATGTCCATTGAAGAGTACACTGACAAATGGTATCCATGATCAGTACACCCACACTGACAACTGGCGTCCATGAAAAGTTCACTTGAGACCGGTGTCCATGAATAGTGCACTGACAACTGGTGCCCATTGAACAGCACACTGGCGACTGAGATTCATCAACAGTACACTCACGACTGTACACGAACAGTAAACTGACAACTAGTGCCCATTGAAGAGTACACTGACGACTGGTGTTTATGAACAGCAAACTAACAGCTTAAATCCATGAACCGTACTCTGACAACTCGTATCCATGAACAGTACACCGACAACCAGTGTCCATGAACAGCACATTGCTGACACCTGGTGTCCATAAGCAGTACAATGGCAACTGGTGTCCATGAATAGCTCACTGGCAACTGGCGTCCATTGTACATTACACAGACAACTGGTGTCCATTGAACAGTATACTGACAAAGGTGTCCATTGGAGAGTACACTGACAACTGGTGTCCATGATCAGTACACCCACACTGACAAGTGACAACTGGTGTCCATGAAAAGTTACTTGAGACCGGTGTCCATGAACAGTACACTGACAACTGGTGCCCATTGAACAGCACACTGGGGACTGGGATTCATCAACAGTACACTGACGACTGTTCACCAACAGTAAGCTGACAACTGGTGCCCATTGAACAGCACACTGGGGACTGGGATTCATCAACAGTACGCTGACGACTGTTCACCAACAGTACACTGACAACTGGTGCCCATTGAACAGCACACTGGGGACTGGGATTAATCAACAGTACACTGACGATTGTTCACCAACAGTACACTGACAACTAGTGCCCATTGAACAGCACACTGGGGACTGGGATTCATCAACAGTACACTGACGACTGTTCACCAACAGTACACTGACAACTGGTGCCCATTGAACAGCACACTGGGGACTGGGATTCATCAACAGTACACTGACGACTGTTCACCAACAGTAAGCTGACAACTGGTGCCCATTGAACAGCACACTGGGGACTGGGATTCATCAACAGTACACTGGGGACTGGGATTCATCAACAGTACACTGACGACTGTTCACCAACAGTACACTGACAACTGGTGCCCATTGAACAGCACACAGGGGACTGGGATTCATCAACAGTACACTGACGACTGTTCACCAACAGTACACTGACAACTGGTGCCCATTGAACAGCACACTGGGGACTGGGATTCATCAACAGTACACTGACGACTGTTCACCAACAGTACACTGACAACTGGTGCCCATTGAACAGCACACTGGGGACTGGGATTCATCAACAGTACACTGACGACTGTTCACCAACAGTAAGCTGACAACTGGTGCCCATTGAACAGCACACTGGGGACTGGGATTCATCAACAGTACACTGGGGACTGGGATTCATCTACACTGACGACTGTTCACCAACAGTACACTGACAACTGGTGCCCATTGAACAGCACACTGGGGACTGGGATTCATCAACAGCACACTGGGGACTGGGATTCTTCAACAGTACACTGACGACTGTTCACCAACAGTACACTGACAACTGGTGCCCATTGAACAGCACACTGGGGACTGCGATTCATCAACAGCACACTGGGGACTGGGATTCTTCAACAGTACACTGACGACTGTTTACCAACAGTACACTGACAACTGGTGCCCATTGAACAGCACACTGGGGACTGGGATTCATCAACAGTACACTGACGACTGTTCACCAACAGTACACTGACAACTGGTGCCCATTGAACAGCACACTGGGGACTGGGATTCATCAACAGTACACTGACGACTGTTCACCAACAGTACACTGACAACTGGTGCCCATTGAACAGCACACTGGGGACTGGGATTCATCAACAGTACACTGGGGACTGTTCACCAACAGTACACTGACAACTGGTGCCCATTGAACAGCACACTGGGGACTGGGACTCATCAACAGTACACTGACGACTGTTCACCAACAGTACACTGGCAACTAGTGCCCATTGAACAGCACACTGGGGAGTGGGATTCATCAACAGTACACTGACGACTGTTCACCAACAGTACACTGACAACTGGTGCCCATTGAACAGCACACTGGGGACAGATTCATCAACAGTACACTGACGACTGTTCACCAACAGTACACTGACAACTGGTGCCCATTGAACAGCACACTGGGGACTGGGATTCATCAACAGCACACTGGGGACTGGGATTCATCAACAGTACACTGACGACTGTTCACCAACAGTACACTGACAACTGGTGCCCATTGAACAGCACACTGGGGACAGATTCATCAACAGTACACTGACGACTGTTCACCAACAGTACACTGACAACTGGTGCCCATTGAACAGCACACTGGGGACAGATTCATCAACAGTACACTGACGACTGTTCACCAACAGTACACTGACAACTGGTGCCCATTGAACAGCACACTGGGGACTGGGATTCATCAACAGCACACTGGGGACTGGGATTCATCAACAGTACACTGACGACTGTTCACCAACAGTACACTGACAAATGGTGCCCATTGAACAGCACACTGGGGACTGAGATTCATCAACAGTACACTGACGACTGTTCACCATCAGTACACTGACAAATGGTGCCCATTGAACAGCACACTGGGGACTGAGATTCATCAACAGTACACTGGGGACTGGGATTCATCAACAGTACACTGACGACTGTTCACCAACAGTACACTGACAACTGGTGCCCATTGAACAGCACACTGGGGACTGCGATTCATCAACAGCACACTGGGGACTGAGATTCATCAACAGTACACTGACGACTGTTCACCAACAGTACACTGACAACTGGTGCCCATTGAACAGCACACTGGGGACTGGGATTCATCAACAGTACACTGACGACTGTTCACCAACAGTAAGCTGACAACTGGTGCCCATTGAACAGCACACTGGGGACTGGGATTCATCAACAGCACACTGACGACTGTTCACCAACAGTACACTGACAACTGGTGCCCATTGAACAGCACACTGGGGACTGGGATTCATCAACAGTACACTGACGACTGTTCACCAACAGTAAGCTGACAACTAGTGCCCATTGAAAAGTACACTGACGACTGGTGTCTATGAACAGCAAATTAACAGCTTAAGTCCATGAACAATACACTGACAACCGGTGTCCATGAACAGCACATTGCTAACTGACACCTGGTGTCCATAAGCAGTACAATGGCAACTGGTGTCCATGAATAGCTCACTGGCAACTGGCGTCCATTGTACATTACACAGACAGCTGGTGTCCATTGAACAGTACACTGACAAAGGTGTCCATTGGAGAGTACACTGACAACTGGTTTCCGTTGAACAGTACACTGCCAAACGGTGTCCATTGAAGAGTACACTGACAACTGGTGTCCATGATCAGTACACCCACACTGACAAGTGACAACTGGTGTCCATGAAAAGTTACTTGAGACCGGTGTCCATGAACAGTACACTGACAACTGGTGCCCATTGAACAGCACACTGGGGACTGGGATTCATCAACAGTACACTGACGATTGTTCACCAACAGTACACTGGCAACTAGTGCCCATTGAACAGCACACTGGGGACTGGGATTCATCAACAGTACACTGACGACTGTTCACCAACAGTACACTGACAACTGGTGCCCATTGAACAGCACACTGGGGACTGGGATTCATCAACAGCACACTGGGGACTGGGATTCATCAACAGTACACTGACGACTGTTCACCAACAGTACACTGACAACTGGTGCCCATTGAACAGCACACTGGGGACTGGGATTCATCAACAGTACACTGACGACTGTTCACCAACAGTACACTGACAACTGGTGCCCATTGAACAGCACACTGGGGACTGGGATTCATCAACAGTACACTGACGACTGTTCACCAACAGTACACTGACAACTGGTGCCCATTGAACAGCACACTGGGGACTGAGATTCATCAACAGTACACTGACGACTGTTCACCAACAGTACACTGACAACTGGTGCCCATTGAACAGCACACTGGGGACTGGGATTCATCAACAGTACACTGACGACTGTTCACCAACAGTACACTGACAACTGGTGCCCATTGAACAGCACACTGGGGACTGGGATTCATCAACAGTACATTGACGACTGTTCACCAACAGTAAGCTGACAACTGGTGCCCATTGAACAGCACACTGGGGACTGGGATTAATCAACAGCACACTGACGACTGTTCACCAACAGTACACTGACAACTGGTGCCCATTGAACAGCACACTGGGGACTGGGATTCATCAACAGTACACTGACGACTGTTCACCAACAGTAAGCTGACAACTAGTGCCCATTGAAAAGTACACTGACGACTGGTGTCTATGAACAGCAAATTAACAGCGTAAGTCCATGAACAATACACTGACAACCGGTGTCCATGAACAGCACATTGCTAACTGACACCTGGTGTCCATAAGCAGTACAATGGCAACTAGTGTCCATGAATAGCTCACTGGCAACTGGCGTCCATTGTACATTACACAGACAACTGGTGTCCATTGAACAGTACACTGACAAAGGTGTCCATTGGAGAGTACACTGACAACTGGTTTCCGTTGAACAGTACACTGCCAAACGGTGTCCATTGAAGAGTACACTGACAACTGGTGTCCATGATCAGTACACCCACACTGACAAGTGACAACTGGTGTCCATGAAAAGTTACTTGAGACCGGTGTCCATGAACAGTACACTGACAACTGGTGCCCATTGAACAGCACACTGGGGACTGGGATTCATCAACAGTACACTGACGACTGTTCACCAACAGTAAGCTGACAACTGGTGCCCATTGAACAGCACACTGGGGACTGGGATTCATCAACAGTACACTGACGACTGTTCACCAACAGTACACTGACAACTGGTGCCCATTGAACAGCACACTGGGGACTGGGATTCATCAACAGTACACTGACGATTGTTCACCAACAGTACACTGACAACTAGTGCCCATTGAACAGCACACTGGGGACTGGGATTCATCAACAGTACACTGACGACTGTTCACCAACAGTACACTGACAACTGGTGCCCATTGAACAGCACACTGGGGACTGGGATTCATCAACAGCACACTGGGGACTGGGATTCATCAACAGTACACTGACGACTGTTCACCAACAGTACACTGACAACTGGTGCCCATTGAACAGCACACTGGGGACTGAGATTCATCAACAGTACACTGACGACTGTTTTTCCAACAGTACACTGACAACTGGTGCCCATTGAACAGCACACTGGGGACTGGGATTCATCAACAGTACACTGACGACTGTTCACCAACAGTACACTGACACCTGGTGCCCATTGAACAGCACACTGGGGACTGGGATTCATCAACAGTACACTGACGACTGTTCAACAACAGTAAGCTGACAACTGGTGCCCATTGAACAGCACACTGGGGACTGGGATTCATCAACAGTACACTGGGGACTGGGATTCATCAACACTACACTGACGACTGTTCACCAACAGTACACTGACAACTGGTGCCCATTGAACAGCACACTGGGGACTGGGATTCATCAACAGCACACTGGGGACTGGGATTCATCAACAGTACACTGACGACTGTTCACCAACAGTACACTGACAACTGGTGCCCATTGAACAGCACACTGGGGACAGATTCATCAACAGTACACTGACGACTGTTCACCAACAGTACACTGACAACTGGTGCCCATTGAACAGCACAACAGCACACTGGGGACTGGGATTCATCAACAGTACACTGACGACTGTTCACCAACAGTAAGCTGACAACTAGTGCCCATTGAAAAGTACACTGACGACTGGTGTCTATGAACAGCAAATTAACAGCTTAAGTCCATGAACAATACACTGACAACCGGTGTCCATGAACAGCACATTGCTAACTGACACCTGGTGTCCATAAGCAGTACAATGGTAACTGGTGTCCATGAATAGCTCACTGGCAACTGGCGTCCATTGTACGTTACACAGACAACTGGTGTCCATTGAACAGTACACTGACAAAGGTGTCCATTGGAGAGTACACTGACAACTGGTTTCCGTTGAACAGTACACTGCCAAACGGTGTCCATTGAAGAGTACACTGACAACTGGTGTCCATGATCAGTACACCCACACTGACAAGTGACAACTGGTGTCCATGAAAAGGTACTTGAGACCGGTGTCCATGAACAGTACACTGACAACTGGTGCCCATTGAACAGCACACTGGGGACTGGGATTCATCAACAGTACACTGACGACTGTTCACCAACAGTAAGCTGACAACTGGTGCCCATTGAACAGCACACTGGGGACTGGGATTCATCAACAGTACACTGACGACTGTTCACCAACAGTACACTGACAACTGGTGCCCATTGAACAGCACACTGGGGACTGGGATTCATCAACAGTACACTGACGATTGTTCACCAACAGTACACTGACAACTAGTGCCCATTGAACAGCACACTGGGGACTGGGATTCATCAACAGTACACTGACGACTGTTCACCAACAGTACACTGACAACTGGTGCCCATTGAACAGCACACTGGGGACTGGGATTCATCAACAGTACACTGACGACTGTTCACCAACAGTACACTGACAACTGGTGCCCATTGAACAGCACACTGGGGACTGGGATTCATCAACAGTACACTGACGACTGTTCACCAACAGTAAGCTGACAACTGGTGCCCATTGAACAGCACACTGGGGACTGGGATTCATCAACAGTACACTGGGGACTGGGATTCATCAACAGTACACTGACGACTGTTCACCAACAGTACACTGACAACTGGTGCCCATTGAACAGCACACAGGGGACTGGGATTCATCAACAGTACACTGACGACTGTTCACCAACAGTAAGCTGACAACTGGTGCCCATTGAACAGCACACTGGGGACTGAGATTCATCAACAGTACACTGACGACTGTTCACCAACAGTACACTGACAACTGGTGCCCATTGAACAGCACACTGGGGACTGGGATTCATCAACAGTACACTGACGACTGTTCACCAACAGTAAGCTGACAACTGGTGCCCATTGAACAGCACACTGGGGACTGGGATTCATCAACAGTACACTGGGGACTGGGATTCATCTACACTGACGACTGTTCACCAACAGTACACTGACAACTGGTGCCCATTGAACAGCACACTGGGGACTGGGATTCATCAACAGCACACTGGGGACTGGGATTCTTCAACAGTACACTGACGACTGTTCACCAACAGTACACTGACAACTGGTGCCCATTGAACAGCACACTGGGGACTGCGATTCATCAACAGCACACTGGGGACTGGGATTCTTCAACAGTACACTGACGACTGTTTACCAACAGTACACTGACAACTGGTGCCCATTGAACAGCACACTGGGGACTGGGATTCATCAACAGTACACTGACGACTGTTCGCCAACAGTACATTGACAACTGGTGCCCATTGAACAGCACACTGGGGACTGGGATTCATCAACAGTACACTGACGACTGTTCACCAACAGTACACTGACAACTGGTGCCCATTGAACAGCACACTGGGGACTGGGATTCATCAACAGTACACTGGGGACTGTTCACCAACAGTACACTGACAACTGGTGCCCATTGAACAGCACACTGGGGACTGGGACTCATCAACAGTACACTGACGACTGTTCACCAACAGTACACTGACAACTGGTGCCCATTGAACAGCACACTGGGGACTGAGATTCATCAACAGTACACTGACGACGGTTCACCAACAGTACACTGACAACTGGTGCCCATTGAACAGCACACTGGGGACTGGGATTCATCAACAGTACACTGACGACTGTTCACCAACAGTACACTGACAACTGGTGCCCATTGAACAGCACACTGGGGACTGGGGTTCATCAACAGCACACTGGGGACTGGGATTCATCAACAGTACACTG
>JAVTVY010028799.1:0-118503 GCA_036873755.1 Hanleya hanleyi
AGTTTTAAATGGAATTAAAGACGGATTGATACACCTTCGTATTACGGATCATCAAGTGCCCAAGGACATTCTGAAGAGAGTAAATATCTTAATTTCATGAAAATAACATTAAACGCAACGTTAAAAGGGTGGTGGAAAACGATACCGCCTTACCGACAAGAAGTTATATGACCCCATAAACAAATATACTTACAGCCTATTTCTAAAAACATCACAAGAACCAAAAGTGATCCCTGTAATGATTCGTATCCCAGTAACGCTTTCATTGTAGATGTTCTTGTAGACATATTGAATGACATGACCACATGGACCCTAGCACCGGCTTGAGCACATTAGATATAAATATTTTAAAGCGATGACCACTTTCGATGAATTATCATGAACACTTTAATGCATACAAGACATCTGTCTATCTCCGAACACTTGATTGGTCCATTTAAATTTGGAAAAAATAGATCTGGTATGTGTATTGGCTGATGGATAGAGTGAACAACAGCCTATTTCTCGATAGTCCCCTATATCTCGGTTAACTGTAATACTGTCGCCGTATACAGAAATTTTGGCATTTCTACGATACAGGTGGGGTACGACTGTATCTAAACCCGTGTTTCATGAATTGAGAGCATTGAGCATTGAGAGCAGTACTGATCAAATTAAGATTGACTCTGAAAGAACCAATTTTTAAAAACGACTTTTGGGTTTCCTAAGAACCACCAGAAAAAAAGCAATATCGCGGTTTTCCAAATGTAGATGTATTGAAAATGTATAATGTAGATCGTATTGAATTGCCCAGACAACTAAAATAATACCAAAAATATCATACATTTAATGTAGTGGGAAATGCTTGCTAAGGTCGCTCAAATGTATGGGAAAGATATGTTAAATGATTGTTACATTCATTTGCCATACATCTCACATACATTGCGACCTTCACAAGTGTTTCCTACTACAGAAAATATATGAGAACCTTTTGTCTAACGAACCAATATAACAGACAGGTATCAAACGAATGCATACTCTCGTTTAGGTTTGGTGAAATCACGTGACCGTATTCTTTATTATGAAAATTGAAAAATATGAAGTTTCATTTTTATATCCTTCTAACACATCAGTTATATTCAACTATCACCTGATAACTTTCTGTGTCCTTCAAATACTTAATATCCGGTGACTATTTTGCTGAATCGTTCGCATTTAATTATGATATTCCGTTAGCATTCCCAGTGTTAAAGTCAGGCACCCCAACATGTTTAGGAAAATAAGCTCCAAAAACTTCTTAATAATCCCCATGGCAACACTGTCCGATGGATTATATCCATTGTGGCAGTTGTCAAAGATTCCCTGATTTAGAGCCGCGGATCCTCAATGCTGTAATTACCCAATTAAGGGGGACAATGACGCAGTTCGAATCGGGACTTATGATGCATTATATTTTATCACGATATTCACCTAAACTCGACGTGACATCTATCCCATCCGGCGAAGACTTAATCAGAAACTAACATTTTCTCTCTCATCTGTTTCAACCCACGTCCATTGGTCTCGATTAAGGTCTTAATGTCATTTTTCAGGTTAAGAGAAAGAGTTCAGCCTAGTAGAACTGGACATGTATATATATTTAATGTTGCACAGCACCGATGACGTAAACTGCTCCCACTGATAAGGCATTATGATTAATTGAAGTAAGCATATATATTTCGTCATTAAGAATGTTTGATATGATATGCCGGGATACTGACCAAAATTCAAATGTCCCAAAATAGCAAGAGTCAGATCCAGCAGTCAATATTTAACTGATGTCTTTTAAATCATTTCCGCGTCAAATATTCGAAACATTTATTTCGTATGACAGTTAGGACCAATTCCAAATGTGTATGAAATAAAATTTTTAGAAACACGAGATGGTGCCCTGCAAGAGGGAAGCGGTCAACTTTTAACGATGCCCCAAGGACGTGATGATGCTCTGTACATGAAATCTTAATCACTGAACAGTATTTTTTATCCAGCTGAATTTCCAGCTCTTTTTCCAGAGTGTGTATCCCAGTCCCACTTTGATTGTGTTTGTTCACTTGAACATCACTGAGATGTAAAACACATGATATTCATAATCCTTTTCGAATCCGTTATTCGAATCAAATGGAAGTATAGACGCCAGATTCGGCATTCAGTATTCCGCCGTCGTCCAGATAGGTACTTTTAATAATCGTAATACCGTTTGTGCAAGACAGTGACAATTTCAGACGTGCATAAAATGATAAGGATATGTGACGTTAATATATGACAAAATTCCTTGTGTTTGATGGTGATAAAGCTGATTGGTTTTCAATCCAAAACCTGTCAAAACCCCTTTTCGTGAAATTTATACACTAAAATATCAGGCTCGAAAGAATTTAAATGATCAATTATATAAAAATGGAGATAGGCTTTATCAAAATGTGGTCCATGACCCATTTTGGCATTTGTGAGGCATTTATATGGAGGATTTCATCATGTTGCAAAAACAATGAAAACTCTAACCAGAATTATATTGTGACATAATATATTATGATGTCTATCTATTTGTAAGAATTATGATTTGTTTTGGTCAAGTTTTTGTTACTAGAGAACACCCTCAAAACAAATGCCCCAAATATACCAAAATTGGTCAGGAAGGTCATTTTGATCATATATCTCGGTTTTTATGTAATTGAAAATCGTAATGATTTCGATGCCGATATTTCAGCATGTAATCCTCATCATCTGGAATGAGACCGAAGACAAAAAGCTAAATCTTAGCGGTCTTTCCACATCTGCGAGTTTGCATAGTACAGTTTCTAATAATTTATGCTATAGCTACAAACTGACTGGGCCCAAATGGGAACGAGTAGGTCTAACTGACAACGATTCTTCCACTTTTCTGCACAGTCCAATGAAAATCTCTCATTCAAAATTTGAATTGACCAACCGTGTGCTCTAAAACTGAAAGATATCCCGTGGTGCACGGTTGTTTCTATAAAACCAATATTAATGTTAAATTTACCCTCACCCAATGAGACCAGTGTTTATAGTCAAGGTGAGCAGTTTGCTACTACAAAGTCAGACTTAAAAAGTAGCCAGACGCTTCATACAAATGGCCAAGTAGCTGAACCAAACATATAGACGACATATGTTTGAATTAACATCGTATGGTTATACGCATTTCATTTATACCGTTTATGATATTTGTGTTTTGCAGATTGTCAAGATGTTGGTTACTATCGTGATGGTCTTTGGCATATGCTGGTTACCACTGCACATATTCATGCTGCTAATCCACTTCAGTCCAAAACATCTGGTGTATATGATGCAGTCTCCAGAGCACGAGAGACTCTTGACAGCCCTCTACTTTAGCGTCCACTGGCTGGCGATGTCCAACAGTTTTGTTAATCCCATAATTTACGGTTCTATGAACGAAAGTTTCAGGGTAAGTTAATTTAATAAATAATAATTTATCAATAATAAAAGTCGAGAAATAAATTAATCAATAATAGTCGACAAATAATGATTGAAGATTAATTCTCGAAGATTTGTATCACATGCGTGATCTGGGTAATTAATTAATGTATAATTTAAATCATAAAATCATTGATTGTTTGCGATTCATGGTTTGGATGGAGCACATACTTATCTTCATTGTTATAAGTGAGTTTTCCACGTTTCATCATTTAGGACACACGGGCGTACACATGTTTCACTGCGAACGTATAATATGAAATTCTTTCCATCAAAGGGCGTTCTTAAAGGACGTCTCAGCACACTGATCGAGCCACTCATGGGGAACAATTATTGTATAAAACAGTCGTAAATATATTTCTTAGGAACACGGGAAAGAGTTAATCAAGTCATCAATGTATCCAATCACAAAGTTACATGCCCAGAGCGGGCTGAAGTGCTTAGGTGAAATCGAAGCAATCGAACGTTAATTGGAAAATGCATGGAATACGCCCTATTTTAAGAGACATAAAAGTATCAGTTTCAACCAATTAATATTCCAGAAGAGATTGATTTCTCAATCCCATTTCGTTTCAGGATGATTTACGCATTTTGGTGTGCAGAAGAATACCATGTTTTCGAAAGTGCTGTGGCAGGGAATATACTTTCGCCACAATGAGCAGTAGACGAAGTCGTCCAGGATCAAGATCCAGTGAAAAATATAAAAATTCGGCCGGCCATCATTTGGCCTCTCGACGAGATTTCAGTAAATCGTCCAGGACTGTCGTTGCTAACGGAAACAGTCATCATCCAAAAGGAGCCTTTGTACTGGACTCGAAATATGAGAAAAGGAAGGACGGAAAATAACTAGCGTTGTAAATAATGGAGCCATTGCGTGTACTGACTAAGTTTATCACCATGTTACACGAGTCAGGTTTCTTTCATCTTACAGCTTGTTTGGAGATATATGTTCAGTAATAGCCAATGGCGACGCGGTGAAGTACATTTATTATTAGTTTACAATCAATTCATGATGTTTTCCCCTGATTGAAGATTTCATATATCAGTAGAGTGTCATAAAAATATCGATAATTGGGGCACTGGAGGTCAACGCGCAATATTTTGGATTTTGTCGCAAATATTTATTGATGGAAAATTAATGTTTTCTTTTGGTGCACTGTTCTTATCAAATCAATATATCGAACTGGCATTCGTGTAGTACCCCTAAATTATATGTGCATGGAGAACCGACTATAACTTGAATGTATCCGGTTGATGCAATTAATTTTATGGCTAGTTGTAGAAATGAGTTTCGTCAATCATTGTACGTTTATTTACGATAAGCAGCATGAATCATAAGATATTATTTGTTGAGAGACAGTTATGGTTCCTACAACTCTTTCCATCCACGATTTAGCGATGCTAGTATATGTAGGTCAACGTTTGGCCCAACTGCATTCTGATGTCAATTTGGCGTTTCATTGGGAACAATAATTTATGTTTCGCGGCAGATGGGTTTCAGGATCTTTTACAAGATTGTGGATTAAGTTCGAGCTTCTTCTACTTCATCTGCCACACCGACGGTGAATTTCTGACAAATTGCCGTGACTTGTGTCAGAGATATATCTCCCCAATAACGACGATAAATATCCAGCCACAGGATTGTTCTTTTTCAAATCTATTCGGCCGTTCTACAGCAGTCCTCGCTTATATTTATTAATGAATAAATTCCCTTCGAGTTTTCAACCCAATTTCAACAAGGTCCGTTTCATTTTTCGCATGTTACTAGCACGTCTGACATCTACCTCACGTCATCCAAAAACTGCTTCATTTGTGGTTTCATGTAAATAAATGAAAGCACGGCTGGTAGTAGTGTAACAGACGATATATGAAACGAATCTTGTCAAAATTGGGCTGTCGGGCGTAGACAGATTTTGACGGTCGGCAAAAAAAAAAAAAAAAAAAAAAAAGGAAGCAAACCTAGCTTAGAAGTAAATCTTTTTCATTCTTTTCAAGTATTTTTTTTTCAATTATTGCTTAATACAGGGGAAATCAACTTATCACCGCCAGGGCGTACCAGTAGACCTAAAATAAGATTACAATCGATCAGTGAACAAAGCAATAGATTGACGATTTCGGTCTCAAATCTCGTGCGACCATCTCCGAGAATGAAATAATGTGCTCTAATCCAATCGCCTATTTGCACGAAAAAACGTTGAGCAGGTCCGTTGAGCAGAATTTTTCGTATTTTTTTCTCTATAAACTTGTTTTGTTTTTCAATTGAGATCCCAGTCTTTTGTTCAGTAATTCTTCATACACAAACAAGACATACATGAATTCTCAACTACTTTTCACAAAGAAACCATAGAAATAAGCCTACTGTCTGCCCCAGATAATTTTCCCCAGACATTTTCGGCGATATTTCGGAGACAATTTATCGTACAACATTGAAACTTAAATCACACAGTATATAAACCCCTCAAAATGCTGATTTTATTGCTGTCTTTCATTAAAATCGGTTGAGAATAGACGAAAGCCGCCAATACCTACCATATTATTTTGAGGCCACGATGAGGTTGATCTGCCAGTGTTATAGCTAACATACAAGCTTGACGCCATGACGTCACAAAAAAAATATCCCACAAATCTCCCATCTAATTATTGTTTTCGCGATTTATTGAGAACTACTGGAAGGATTTTCTTCATACTTTGGAATAAAACGACTATTTTTTGTTTTATCTACTGTGTGAAGTTTCAATGTTGTCCCGATAAATTTCCCCCGAAATATCATCGAAAACGTCTGCGATATATTATCTGTGACAGACAGTAGACAAAGACAGTAAGTCACTGAACTGGTGTAAATATGGATAAGTTTCTCCTACTATTCCAAGAAAGGACCACCAAGCTTACACGCCCGGCAACGGCAGGTCGAAAATAGTTCAGTTATCATCGACTAACCATGCAAAGCTACCATTAACGAACCAGATCTCATGTGCACAGCCACACGTCAATGCAGCCAAACGGTGCTATCAGGGCAAGATAGTATTGTATAAGGATTAACTTGAATTATAGAGCAACCCTGGGACTGGATGATCTTTCCAGCTTGTATATCAATAGTGATCGTCATTGTTATGAGATATTTTGGCACGAATTAAAAGTACAATTGTTACAATCTCATACCGCTGAAATACTTCCAGTGAGCGCCAATTTACCATCAATTTTCAAAATAAATCTTACCGTGCCAGTGGGATACCCCTTCTCAGACTCTCTCTCTCTCTCTCAAGCCCCTCCTCCCCCCTTCACAACTTATCTACGCTGTTGCTATTATTCTAGTAAATACATCTGACGAATTGGTGGCGCATTTCTCGTCGTTAATGGAAATATATATCGCCACCCCCAGACGGTGCAATCTGTCAGAAAGTAATGGTCGTTTTGGCGGAAGAGGTAGAGGAAAAACGGAATAATGTTGATATTGTGGGCATGCTCATGGACATACCATTGTTATGAGGAGTAACAAAGCTCGTGTAACTTTTCTACAGTACGGCTTGGTTGAATTTCCGAATGCCAGCTCAACTTTGAAAGAGGGCGATCCATACGATGTCCATATAATTTCACTCTTGTTTCACTTATTAATAAAGATTGCAGAATCATCGCGTCACAGAGTGCAGGTTTGTTATTAAATATCATACTTTGGGAGCCAACGATTCCTGGTTTCGTCGATCGCATGTTCTTTTGAAAAGCTGTAATTGATCATCGTTTTAATCATGCTGGGTAGAAGTATCTCTGTGTAGTTGGATCTAATAACGTCTTGCCAGGTGATTATAAATGTCTCAATCACGTCCATGTTGTTGTTACTGCATAACGGTTCTTACTTTTGTCTCCGAATATCAAAGCATTGCCATATGATGAAATTTTACATCTTTTTTGTCGACCAGCTCACAGCCGTATCGCGGCCATGAGACCACGAGCAGAACTAGCAGCCTCATGGACATCGCGTAATTCAAGATCCCTATAGCGTTCATCACCATCATCATCATTATCAACATCACCAAAACACACGTTCTCGCCTTGGCGAAATATGAGACGGGTTCTGTTCAGAATATTACCACACGGTGATGGCCATGCGGTAGAGCTCTCGGCTCGTGATACTCATTTTTGGACACAGCACTGAAACTACTCGGAGACAAAATGCTTGAAATAAATCGAAACGAAGAAGATCGGCCGATATTGCCATCAATAAAACGCCAATTAATATCATATAAAGAAAATATGAGAATATTTACATTTCACCTTTAAAGCATGGAAATTACAACGCATATAAGGAAGTTGGAAGAGGTGCCGACACACTGACAGAGCCACATGCCTCCACAGTATAGTCTTCCAGTTAACCTATACTAATGCACATACCAAGAACCTAACGATTCGTGATATGTGTTGTATCTCGGTACGCTTTTATTGTACCTGTTCATGTGGCAACTTGGATGACATGACCACACGGCCCCTAGCACCGGCATAAGCGGTATTAGATACAAATCTAGAGAGCTATGATGGAAATGCTCTGACAAATCTTATATTGGTAATTGGTAAGCTGTGTCGCTGTGACAACTTGTACACTGGGGATTTGTATCTAATGCCGCTTATGCCGGTGCTAGGGGCCGTGTGGTCATGTCGTCCAGGTTTCCACATGAACAGGTACAATAAAAGCGTACCTGAGATACAACACATATCACGAATCGTTAGATTATTGGTACATGTATGTGCTTTAGAATACATGTAGGTTAACCAGAATACTATGCTGTGAAGTCATGTGGCTCTGTCAGTATGTCGGCACCTCTTCCCACTTCGCTTACATGTGTTGTAATTGGTGGGCTGTATCGTCGTCAGATGAAAATGACGGCATTTAACACAAAAGACTAGTCTGTAAGGCCCGATGTTGACTTCTCACAATGGCAACATATATCAAAGACCAAAAGACCTAAAACACACAGAGCATTTGATGGACGATACAAGCTGCAATGCGTTACCCTTCACATCCTTTACCAAGCTTACAGACTCCAAGAACCTACTCACAAGCCACTCGACTCGAGCTATTATGTTTTTTCACGGGGTAATTTTCTACAGGGAGAGTAGAAAAATTAGCACTCATTCCTCTCTAATATTAGTCTTGTTGCTAAACGATCAATAATGCTCGTTGGTCTTGATTAAAATAAACCACTCCTGCTCTGTCAGAAAGGGGTAGTTAACTAGTTGCATCCATCCATCTTATACTTCAGCTCCAGGGTAAACCCGTGGTGCCCCCTCAACAATTACTTTATAAGAGAGACGATCAAGTATATCCATCTTGTTAACTGCTATTTTTCTGAAGAGCAAGGTTTATGCGAGGAAGAGCATTAAGTCGAGGCAATATTGCTCTGGCATACGATAACCCATCATGAATATCAAGAAATAATGATGATTTTAAGGTTCATTATAATTAATATTCGTTTATCATCACTACACGCCCCGAATTTTGCCTCTGCCCGAAGATTCGTTTTATTTGTTACTTTAGTTCTAAAGTGTCTAAAGGCAAAAGATGTTTTATTAACGTGCGGTAACAAATTCCATTTCACAGGCTTCGCCAGAGATTAGAGAGCTAATTTATGCTGCCACGGTTGTTCATGCTACACAAATTAATCAGAGAATAATCACATATTTATTTATTCTGCAAACGAAATGAACAATCACCGGTCAGTTGGCTTCATAGCATATCTCGTAAAGAATATCTTGTGCCCAACTAAAACAGAAATGAAATATAAAATAAAATCCTTCCGCCCTTTCCCCTTTACTGGCGAGCATGTGATGATAAACGAATCGTTAACTTTAATGAGCTTAATGGTGAATTAAAAAAAACTCTATCGCATGATAGACAACTGGTCATACCATACACGGGATATGATGTCTATGTGAATTTAGAAGAAAAGCAGCATTGTCGTACCAATATCGTTTTCAATTTGGTCTTACGTTTACGCAGTTTCTTCTAATTCGGAGGTATAAATACACTGTGTGACCATTACTGCATTAGGAGAATTAAATGAAAAGCCCAAGACTGACTTAAATACGAAGTGGGAAATGAGGAGCGTTTAACATAGAGGTTATTTTGCTAACAGTTGAACGTTTTTATGATTTAGTTTGATCGGAGTCTGTCCTAGTGGGACATATAAAAGAGAGAATGAAACTCCGTATCAACGTGTTTTCCGCCATTGATGTCCAACAAACATTTCCAATGATCAATTCAAGGCTCAAGCAAGTATGACTTGTCCATGATAATGAATTTCATGCTGGTACCATCAATAAGCTACTCGAGATTTCCACTAGAAACCTTTCCTCCGTGCGCAAAGAAGGGACAGCAGCTTCTTCACGTGCTAACCAAATTGTACTGATGGTTCCTTGAAAATTTCTCAGATTTTTCTCACGGATTATCCAACCTGTAGAATTGCTAGATATATCTATTAAATTTCACAATTGTGTCCAGTTGTGATTATATTTCCACTCAACATGTATACTTGAACGTTTCACAAAAGGTTTCACATTATGACACCAGCTTCTAAATAATCTGAGGACTTTGACACAATTTTGACTTCCATCATGGATATTCGTACGGACTTTTAGAATATATCGGGTCATGGGTTGTGGCGAAGTTTAGTGCAAGGAACGTATGTCTACGTTAAATTCTAATCCACGTTAATTCACCCTCGTGTCTTCTGCAAACCTTTCTAAAAGAGGAGGAGGCAATAATATGAATCCAGCGTATTATCACGTATTGACAGTACCACATCCCTTATTGAAAGGAAGAGATAATAAGCTGGTGTGTAGTTTGGAGAAGATTATTCTTCTGTGACCGTGAACCCGGCCAGTCACGTATTTCCTAAGCCACTCAGTGATGCCCTGTGGCGTTATTTGAAATTAGCCTCCATTGCCATTTCTACGGCAAGGGAAATACTTAATGACTGCTAAGTTGTAATCATCTTTCCTGTAAAGACGACCTAAAAGTAATTATAACTGTGTGCCATAGCTGTATTGCTCTTCAAAGGACTCCGCAACAAGAGAGGATATTACAGTGTCACTTGACATTGTTGAATACATTTTTTCTGGGGAGTACTTTTCTGGAAGGGCTTGGGTATGGCTCGTGCGGTTTTCTCCTAATACTCTATATTACATTTAGGAGACTGGATTAAAACCACTGGTATCCCGGAATTTGGGGAAATATTTCATGCTTCATAAACTGCAATACGACATTGACGACATTGGGCGTTAAATATGTCTTGCAAAAATCATTTGGACGGAAATACAACATATGTAAACATATGCATGTTTGCCAAGCTAATAAGCCCAGAATGTCCATCTTTCTATTAAAAAATGTTTGCAATGTTATACTTGTAGAACTGGAATGAAAATGTTTGACAATGATTGGTAGAATATCAAACCGTTTAAAAAAACTACTAGCATAGACAAAATGTCTATCGACTATCAGTTGTATTCATTTTGTGCAAGGACCATACACGTAGGTAGGTATACAGTTACATGTACTCAAATTATAGTAACATCGAGAAAATACGCGCCATCACCGGTAGAAGATAATAATGATATATCAATTTTCTGATTTATCAACTTAAATCACAATATTGAGATCAGCCTCTGCATCGTAAATACAACGTCTGACAGGACATTCAGTAGCTCATCGTTCTCCAAAATCTCAACCAGTTTCTTGATAGAACGAAAACGAGGCATCACAACGAAAACGAGGCATCACAATTGTCGTTTCTCAATCACTTGGAAATTAAAACTATTTATCCCCCGAAATTTAACTCCATCGTCTTGTCAACTTTTCCGTGCCTTGTTGAAGGCAACAGTTTTATCAATCATAGCTATTGAACGTATCAGTTCATTAAAAGTATCGATGTTCAAGAAAACTGATCGCCAATATATTGCCAATATATTACCGCCAGAAGCCATAAAGCATTCTTTAGCTCCACTACATACAAGGGATATCATTCATGGGATGCTTCTTTTGCATAGAGTTGCATAGAATTTCTCATTAATAATATCTATGTGAAATTTGGCACTACAATAGATCTGTTCTCTTATGAATACGACAATATGTTGACTCTTTCAAGAGCCGTTCATTTCAAAGCCCGTTCCTTCTCATTCACCAAACGCTATATAGACGATCTTCTTACTGTAGATAATCGCTATATAAATGACTCCGCGAAGGATATATATCCACCTTTACTGGATTTGAAGGAAACTACAGATGGTCCTAACGGCACATTATATTTCGACCTATATCTCTATAAAAATGAAGCGGGCCTTCTCTCTCGCCGACTTTACGACAAAAGAGATGATTACAATTTCGACATCGTAAACTATCCCTATCTGGAGAGTAATATACCAGAGGAACTGCATATGGCGTATTCATATTTCGCCTAGTAGCATTTGCTGGGTCCTCTGTTAAATGTGACTATTTTAATCAAAGTCAGAAAATATTATTGTAAAAACTTATAAAACAGGGCTATATCATCACTCCAAGTTTCCCGAATTTGGCGATGCATATCGAAAAATACGAGCGCAGCGTGCAAGATCTATGACGGTAAGTTTTGTAACTTGTGTCCAATTTCGCTCAAGCCGGGGCTAGGGGCCGTATGAATCCATGTATTTCAAGATCCTCATAATGTTCATATGAACCGTCACAATCGAAGCGCGACTGAGATACATCATACTCCAGATAACGACTTTACATCAAAAATCATATGGCTTAAGTATAACGATCAGCGATACAGATTTGATATTTTTGGAAAACATAATGTCTTGCTGGCATCAGTGAAAACTGCTTCTCTCTTGTAGGAAATTAGCCTAGTTTTATATGTACTATGATTTACTCTTTTAATTTGGTGCTACTGTTTTTATATGAATTGAGTCTTTGGATTATGAAAGCATAAATTCTTTAGTGGACGACGGCTGAACATTGACTAGACGCATTTTAAAAATATGCAGTCAGTACATTTGCGCGTGGGGTCATATGACTTCTTGTTAGCAGCCTGCATCTTTTCCCTTCATCCTTGTTAGTGTTACGTTTAATTTATTACGATATCGACAATAGCATATTCTATAAAAAAGCCATATACTCGGATCGGTTGCACTTTGATTATGTATTGTAGCCCTTAGCTAATAAGCCACATTTCCTCAACCGATACTGCCGTCTAGGTTCGCTTTAACCAGGACATAACTGCTTGGCAAGCAAAACGTGGCTATGGAAAGAAAGGCAACTTAAAGTATGCTCATCAGTTCTAACCGATGTTAACTGATAAGCATAAAATACGGATTAGCATAGTTTAGTCGGCAGGTCGTCAGTTATTTTCCACCTCTTACACATCTCACCAATTTAGTATCTGTATATGGGGAAATTTTGCTGGAGGGCTGTTAATCCCCGAGGCCTGGCCGCCCTCTGTGCAGTCATTTGACAATATATATAGGTGTATGTCTTGGTGGGACATTACAGCACGACGTCGGTCATTACAGGGTAGTTTTTGTCTGTATTTTTCCATTTACCATATTCATCCCGTGTTGCGGGCTTTACTCCATCATATGCCCTTGATGTTCATCCATTAACATCAGATGAAAGATGAAATATTGTTTCCGTAGGATCAATTTCCACTGAAACGCTTTTCACATTTACTTTCTCACACATCAAGTGGAGATTCGAAAAAATCGATAAATATCATATTATTGAGCCCAGCTTTATTTTAAAGCAGCTTATGGTTCAAAGGATATTTCCGATAATATTATCGACATCAAATTAGTTAAATGGAGGTTGTTTTTGCTGATTATTAAACCGCATCATGTTTCAGTCTATCACCCGGTCACTCTGGGTCATTTGTTGTTATTCGTAAATTGCAAAGATTATTTGAAAGGTTGATCGGATCTGGCGATTGAAATTACTAACAGGAACAGGAAATCCATAAAAGTGGATATCTAATATAAGATATGAAAGAATCCACGGAAGAGTATAATTGTGCAATAAGAATTCCTCACAAAACAAATCGACAAAGCAGCCTGGGTCACTTTTCTCTGTATCGTTGTCATCCGGAGTGAAGGGGATGAAATAAACAGCTATGCTGAATGTTGTACGTACGATGAACTTTTCCCTGTTCCATTATAACCAGGTGTGAAGGGGATGAAATTGACAGCTATGATGGATGCCGCGATTTTGCCACATTGAATTTGGAAATGAGGTGAAAATTTCAAGTGAACGTTATATGTGCAGAAATGTATCAAGAATGCCAGGACGATTATTCTTTTCTGAAAAGTTGATATTCCGAAATTACTATCTTGGTATAGTAATATGTTATTTGTAAGCGTATGGCTGATTGCGTATGGCTAGGGGACTGAAACTTACCACACTATATGTTTTGGGCCAAGCTCTACTAGAAACTGTGAAAAAAAATTCTAAAATGGCCGCCATGATGACGTCACAGTGAGGTCATTTTCAAAAAGGCATTTTTTGACGATTTTTCTGTCAGAATTTTCGAATTTTGTGTTTGTTTTCTTCGCAAAAATGCGTGATAAATTAGCAAATAATAATCTAATATGAAATAAAATAGGTTTTACCCACTTTTCCATGTAGAAAAGCGAAAATGTTAAAGAAATCTGACGAAAATACCAATTTTCTGGTACTCCTCATGGCCGCCATTTTGAATTTACGTTTATCTTTATTAAAAAAGTGAGAGCTGAAACTCCGTGACTTTGTAGAATATCATATTGAGCCTATTTGCATGACCCCACATCAGAGACTCATGGGTAAATTCAAAATGGCGGCCATGTGGTGTACCAGAAAATTTGCCGGCCAGGTAGGATTAGACACGAATATCGCCGGCCTAAGCTGAACCACCCGGCTGAAATTATGTTATATAATGCGGCACCGTTTATTATACAGATGTTGAACTGATCAATGTTATTAAAATATTTTAAACTTATTCCATAGTATCTTAGGTATTTGTGTGTATCATTTGACAGGTGAGTAGTATGTTACCAATACGAACTGTCATCGGTCATGAAATTCATACCGTGTACAGATAAGGGCTATATGTCTTCGCGCTACCAAATAGTTTCAGTGGTATCGCTAGTACCAGCTCACAGACGTCTGTGGAATCAAACAATTATAAACTAGAGCAAACACAAGGTTCTAATTTCTGTTAAATCCAGCGATATGGGTCCTTCCGGGCGTCTCCTATATATTTGGGTGAATGAGAAAGAACAGTATTTCAAAAAGTCATATTTTGATAGGTTTTCGGGTATTTTTCGTATTCATATGACCTGTATGCTGTTGTTGTAACCGAATTTTACACAGCAATTTCTCAAGCAACTTCAACGAGAAAGCTTCCCAAGAATGATATCCTTCATATTAATATATCGATGATCACTTTTCTTGAAAACTGATACTATTTATGAACTATGAAGTTCAATCAGTCTCGACGATGAAAAAAATACTTCGCTTAACATATCAAGAGTATATACGCTTTTCCAACATTGAACGCATATCGGTGTTCTTTGTTTCACCCGACTTATCTCTCAAGGTCATGTAACTTGCTCATCAAGAGGCTATCATCAATCATGAAATTCATATCCGGTCCCTATAAGGAAAAGTGCTAGTCATCTCCGCGCTAACAAATGGCTAGAATAGAAACGATAGGGCCTGTTGTTAATGTTCGATATTCGTTTATGTCGCCAATGAAACGTCATAACGCACATGGCACATCGTGGAGGAAAAGAAATTACCTCACCGAATGACCATCATTTTGTTCTACATCCGATGTTTTGCCTGTTGTTTATAAAAATAGTTGCACTATATATCATTGAAATTATGCTTTATTAATTAAGCGATGGTACATGTATTATTAGTGTTTATCCCAAAGTATATACTGTACTTCATCCGTCATACACAAAGTGGATATTTGAGTCCAAAAATATAAATGTTTTGTCAAGAGACCTTTTTGCCAAATTCACGCTTAAGAGTATGCATGAAAGACGGGTGGAAGTGCAGGTTGACATAAACAACTTCCTTTTCCCAAATTGATTCCTCTATAGTGCCAGGAAGATATGGTCATATGGATATTGACCATGTGTATATGGATCATTCTTTTCATGATCGCACACTCATGCATTTAGGCAGGTAACTTTTCAGATAATGAGATATACCAATAATGGACGGTATTCACTATTCATGGTGCAGCAAAAACAATTCTATAACATTTTTGTCTATAACAAATTGCTAACCGTGCAATTATCTGGAACGTTTTAGCACGGTTGTGTGAGATGTACACGTGTCAAGCGTAATATGAATGCCATTCGGAAGATAGTATACATGAAACTCGAGGGACAATCTAAAACAACGATTTGCTATGTTTGTTCTGTTATATAATAAGGATTTATGGATATGGAAATCTGCTTCAATACAGTGTCAGTGTTGATGGTATGTCATAGTTAGACTGCACGACACGGACGGATGTTAGATTTAAACACTTTCGACAAATGCTTTGGGTGTTGTTTATGCACTGTCGCCCTTTGACCTCAAAAATACGCATGTTACTCTCTAAATGTACGCCTGAGGGAATGCCATCTGTGTACCATGATATACTCTGCATTTATCAGAGCCAAACTTGCATGTATTCACAGCGTTCACTGTTCTATAGCTAAAGGTAGATATATATCTATGATAAGGAAATACTTGGTTCACATTAAAACTTTCAGAAACTTCTAATAAAATGCGAAACTTTCTTCTACATATGTTAGACAATAGCAATTTACGCCTCAGTGAAGAGCAAGATTTAGATAAGTTCCGAGGAAACCATGAGACGAATATTTTTACCTCAAAAGTGACATAAAACCTCGACCGACGTTTGAAATTAGGCTTTCGTCAGTTGTTTTGGCCATTTCGTACAAGGTATCATATATTCGATATATTGAAACTTCTATGCATACGAAAAAAAACCCCAAAAAATAGACGAAAGCCAAATTTCAAATGTCAGTCGACGCTGTTTTATGTCACTTTTGCTTTGGTATTTTGTCTATACGTAACACAGTTTTTGCACAGAATCAACGAATATATATTTGGCTTTGCTCACGTAAACCTGAGACAGTTTTTCGTAAGTTAGCATATCTACTTCATTTCTTACCTATTGTCTAAAAAAACACAGTTGAATATGATAGAGTATCCATATTGTATTTCAAATAAATTATCTTCGTGCATTTGTGGGCAAGAAACATTCAACTTTCTGATACAAGCGTCTAGTTCGTCATTCAATATTCAGCCGTCGTCCAGTGAAGAATATCCACGTCCATAGTTCAAAGACCTAATTCATATAATAACATTAGCACCAAATTAAAAGGATAAATCACAGCATACATAAAACTAGCCTAATCTCCTGCAAGACAGAAGCGGTCAACAGTTTTCAATGATGCCAGCAAGACATCATGATGTTCCAAAAATATCTAATCCGTATCGCTGATCAGTATTCTATGAGACCTATCCAGGCGCCCTATTTTCTTATGTACCCATGATCTTCCAAACATAAAATTATTCTAGTTGGTTGAAAATCACCTTAAAATGGAAAAAACAGCTGGCATTCGTTTTACGTTGCGGGGATTAAAATTGTTGTACCCCAGACCAGAAAGGGTTAAGCTAAACATAGTATACATGGGAATCCACATGCAGGATGAGAATCACAAAAAGTAGATTTCGAAATTACAAAAGCAAGCTAGAGATTCCAGAGCGAAAAGAGACGATTCTACTCAACATGTAACTGCAGCTGGGGGGAAAAGATTAGTTGAACCAGACGAATAGTAAATTGTTAAAACCGTTACTCTGAAATTACGAGACAGTTTTGGGCTGAGAGATAGAGACGGCGAACACTCTCAGGCTATGTTTATCGCTGTTGTTCAGGAAAGATAAAGAAAGTCATACATCAGTAACTATAGTAACATATAGTTGCAAACAATTTGGCGTCAAGTCTCTGTCCTAACGAATTGAAACATATTTGAATAAATACAGATTTTCTATTGTTAGCTTTCGTTTTATAAGACGGACTTTTTTTGAGAACGTGATAAAACCCACGGAAACGGCTTGAGACCACACCATTTAGAATTTTCCTCGCATGATCATCATATAAAGTCTATTTTCTCATATAATTAGCTGTATATCATAATCACGATATTCAGCTTCGGATAAATTGATTTAAATGATCCATTGTCAGGGCAAGCGAGAACTCGCTTCTACCTTGATAGCAAGCCTTAGATCCGACATTCAATATTCAACAGAATTTCTGCGTCAATAATCGAAGGACTATTTCGTATGACAGCACCAATTCCAAATGTTTATGAGATAAAAATAATCAAAACACAAGAATGTTTCTTACAAGATAGAAGCGGTCAAAAATTTTCAATATTGTCAGAAGACAGAATCATGGTTTTTACATAAAATCACTGACGATTATTCTTTATTCAAATAAATTTCAAAGTGGTTTCCAGCGTATTATCTCAGTCACGCTTTGATTGTGGCTGTTCATTTGAACACCATGTATAAGTAAAGCACAAGATATTCCAACGGCCCCAACTCCTGGTTAAACGGAATTAGAACTAGAATTAGAATTGGGATTTCAACGTCTACATCGTGTCTGTCACGCGATGAGAGCATGAAGCCAGTATGGGGTTCGTGTTCTTTCAGGGAGGATATTGCTCTGAATGTTCTGGATAAGTTGCGAATACGGATTCCAGTTTCGTGTGTGAGCTTGATAAAAGACCAATGCAAATACAGTATTTTGTTTTTAATGGAGCTACCAAGGCTTAAAGTTATATGAGCGTACGAATGATGACGTTTCCGTCTAAAATAATTCTTTGAATTAAAATACCACACATGGTACAGTTTGAATACTTTATCAGTGATTGTTCACTCTTCCATTGTCAGAGTTTGTTTGCTACTAAACTTTACATTTTGGTATATCTGACAATGGGAGGTATGCAATCAATTTCAATTTGTTTTTTAGGCGAAGACGTACTTCTTAACTACTTTTACCCTATAACAATATTTATTGCTTGTAAAGACTCATCTATTTTCAAACATTGTAAACTAATCTATCCAATGTATCAGCGGAAATACTCCGGTCATTCTTGATAAACACTAAACTCATCAAACGCTGAACCTCGCTTACGTCGATCTCGCCGCCTCGATATATCACGGAGGGCTCGCTCTTTACATTCAAACCTAATTGGAACAACATGGCAGATTTGAAAAACAAATAATAATAGAGGGTTAAACCTGATTTATAAAGGCGTCAAAATCATTCTAAAGTTTACTTGATATTTCAAAGCTTTCAGATTTATTTTCAAAGCTAGCCATCATGATTTAGTATCGCGCATATTCAGTGCTAGCGATATATGACTACTATTTTCTCATGCAGGTGAATGTACAGAAAACTTTTGAATGTTTTCTTTCAGAATGTTCAAGTACATTAAAATGGATGTTTATTGAGATATTACATGAGGCTAAATGTTTGTATATCTGATTTAAATGGATAAACTCCCGGAAAATGACGTGATATATAGATTTGGACGAACAAAGTCAAAATTGTTGTCAGCAAAATTGGCATGTTGATTTAAACTCTCGAAGATCTTACTATTATAGGTAAATCTTATCGCGAAAACGTCTTAAACTTCCTGAGGGGATTTTGTCAATTAACTCTTGCTGGTCAGAGGAAGGCATATATTGAGAGACACCACTGTTTAATGGGTTCTTACAAACCCAAAAGCAAATCTTTTATCGTTATAAATACAACTGGAAATTGATATAATATCGATACGTAAATATTGCAAGTACAATGTTCTTTTCTTAACATACTGACATATTTTTTCAGATTGTTTCCACATCTACGTACACGTGTACTCGAAGAAACCAGAAATGGTCAATTAAGCGACATCCGAATTCCTACAGGAGCCGCTATTTATAACACTCAGAGCTACCACATTATACATGATCACGGTAATGTTCATATTAATTCCGACTGATAGCTTTTCAAATATGGACGGACAAGCTTCTTTCTCATCTTTATCACAGCAATCATGTTTTTTTTATTAATAATACCAGATCAGGTCTTCTTATTTCGATAATAATGACAAAATCTGTTTTGTTGATACTTTAAAACTCGTCCATATTCGTTAACCCGAAAGAGACATATAATGATTGAAAAAATCGTTCCGAACTCGCAAAGCAATCATTCAATCGACGTTGACAAATTAATTTTAAGTCAAACAAACGTCATATCCGATATCCATTGAACAGCCGTTTTCCATACAAAATTAATTCTCTTCGATAATATAAATACGTTGTTTGCGTGACACTATATAATCAGCAAAATCCTAGATCTGAATAAACACAGGAAAAAAATAATTTCATCGGATTAAAATTTCGACAAATCACAAAATGGGAAAACGGTCATAGGTTTCCATGAAAAATGATAGAAACATCATGGTATACAGATCATCAAACGTTACCACAATTAGGTGTATTAATTATCCGAATACATTTTCCAGTCATTTTCGTGAGTATTATATATCTCCATATAGTGATTTAGTGTTATATTGTGCTCATAAGGTTTTTATTACAAGGATAAGCGAAATATTTCCTTTTTTGTCCGTTTAAGAAAATTCCTAGCTTTGCTAGTTTAATTGAGCTATGTGTCTTATGCCACCAACAGAATGCCAGTAGGGAATGTTTCAGCCGGAAATGATTAGACTGGTTCTTTCAACATATTTCCACATTGCTCGGTCTGCTGTCATTCAAGTATATTTACTTATCCTCGGGCAAATGTGTTCCCGAACTGCCAGTTACTGCTGCCACACCATAATGAGAAAATATTGCCAGGAATTGACCACTCTTCGCTCAATATACAGTGACCTACATTTTATTGTTCATAGCTGTTAAACAGATATAACGTCGTAATCCCCAATAGACGAAAATGGAGTTTTTCCACAAATAATGCATGAAAAAAACATATGACTGATCCGGACGAGCTGCCATGAGCGTGTCTTAAGACGACCAACTATCAAGCATGAAATTTACCAACTGTCGAGCTGCGTAAAAAGGCTATTTATCTTCTCATCACTCTAGGAGTAATGGGAAAGTAACTGTTCTGTTAAACTACGTGTGTTCAATTGAGAAAGAACTATTGGGGGCAGCAGTAGCACAGTATACAAAACTGTCCATTCTTGTTTTGGAGCTGTCATTATTTTTTTGTGATTCCGATAGACAACACTTAGTAGTTAATGTTCTGGAACAAATCAATTTGAATTTGTACTAATCAAGCGAATTTTAGCAATAATCAACAGCTCATCTAAATCATCTAAATCTATGATATTCAGGATACAGAACGGCAGGCTATCTGAAAGGGAAATAGTCGACAGTGTATGAATCTGATGACTGGAATATCACCACATCCTGCTTTCATCTTCGAAATATGTTGGCCGTTCCATTGGTGAATGGACTTCCCTTATATGTGATGTAATTAGCTGGTGTGTATATAATTTTCATTAAATGCATTAATAATATCAGTCGAATAACGGTCTCACGACAAATTCCCAAATCGCACATCTTGTGTATTATTTTATCCGTCTGCTGAATGTATGCTTCCTTCAATACAAGCGTCTAGTCGGTCATCCAATATTCAGCCGTCGTCCAACAAGCACCTCTTGTGCACCTGAGGAACTGGGATCACAGAGCGAAGTTTCCATTGAAGTTTTATAGACGCATGATGTATCACGGGATATCATCCAGTTTTATAGCGCATGGAAAACCATGTTTATAGGCAATTGCAGTGACACAGAATGCTGATGCTGTTATATGGAATATGGAATAGATCTATGGATTCTGGACGCGGATATTCTTTGATGGACGATGGCCGAGTTAGGAATTACGGACCAGACGCGTGTAATTGTAACAGAATGCATGTATCGGCACGTAGTATCGATATGTCTTCTCCGATGTTCATCAGGGAGCCGTGATTCATGTACCGCTTTGGAACCCATATGATTGACTGGAAGAGAATTAAAATAGTGATTATTTTTTAAATTGAGCATAATTTTCCACAATTGCGAGAATATACAATAGCAAGGAAACATGTTTCCAATTCAACTCGGTTCAGCTGTGAATATGGAATCATATACAGTATGTCATGGTTATGGAATATACCACATTTCTTTCTTATTGGTCCAACAACTATTATTTGAATCTTTCCTAACGTACATTTGGTGTTGTTCAGTAACTCTTTTGGACACCGTCTCAGAAAACATGGTTGGTATTTCGGCGAACATTTCGAATTAGAACTGTTCGAACAGTTCCTGGTGTGAGACACCATTTATCAGTGGATTAGATAGATTCATTGAAGGATTTCCTGTTAGGTTGAACCTTGATCCGCAATCTCTACCTGCTTCGGAATATTCTTCCACTACATATGCTGTCATCAATCTATGTAAAGGCGGGAAGGCCAAAACGAGTTAACGGCCAAATTTGATTATGCGTGTATGTTAGGAATGCAGTTTCCATTTCATATAGCTTCATATATGAACGATCCCTCGCCCAGTTCAGCTCTTCAAATGTGTTTTATTTTATTTCCAAGATGACCCCTTCGATGACGTCACAGTGACACCATTTTCAAAAACGGCATTTTTGGTCGATTTTTCTGTCAGATTTTTCGAATTTTTTATTTATGCAGTTTCTTCGCAAAAACTGCCTGATAAATTAGTAAATATTAATGTGACGTGAAATAAAATAGGTTTTGTCCACCTTTCGTCGCGGAAAAGCAGAATTTCTTAAGAAATATGATGAAAAAAATCGCTTTTCGCTTTAAAAATACGTGTCATGTTTCATGTTCGAGAAACGTGCAAATAGCGCACAAGTAAGCCAATGCCGTAATCACTGATGTTTAGTGTGAATTAGCCATGGACTGAGAGATCATTAGAGGTTTCTTATTCGTCAATATGTTCGTCTCACATGTAGTAGAAGGGCTTGAGTTTGCACGATGGGCGTATTCTAATGACATTATATACGAAAGAGACTTTTCCTAATTCTTTTGTGTTTTAAAACCACAAAGCAGCTGCATAAGCCTGTAATGGTGGTGAATTCTCATCAAATCCAGATTATTATAATCAGATTCTATCATCCCGAGTTCTCGATTTGAACTCCACCATATACTTCTACAAGGCGATGTATCGTGCAGTGTGTCGAGGGGTATAGTGAGAGGAATCGGACAAGTTGTATATGAGTTTAACTGTTCAGGTTGTGGTGCTAGATACGGTGGTAAAACTGAACGCTCTCTTTTTACTAGATAAGAAGAACACAACAGAGGCGTCAGCGAGATTCAGTCACATGTCCTGGAATGTTCAAGTTTCCAACACATATATTATCTTGTGGCTATAACAGATCGTGCAGATAAAAGACATCAATTTGCTCTGTCCCCTCATACGTTTTTAACTGATGTTACAATACCGCTAAAAACTGGAACGAACTGCTGTTCAAAGAGGCATTTGCTATTAAGAGTAACCCCCCCAAATTAAACCATGATATATTGGCATCTAAGGACCACATTTTCCTCAAGTAATCACGTTCTTCATTGCCTATATTGCCTTTTACGGTTGAATTGATACTCACAGATATACCTGTAATTTCCACCAATGTTTGATCATTGTTTGTTGAACTCTACTGCTCACTTGTACATTTGCCGCCCTTTCGGCTTAAAACGGTAAAAATAGCTGACTGTATACAGTAAATGTTCATATGTATTCCTGACGATGGCATAATCACAACCGAAATATAGAATATTATATCACAATGACTTCCATTTTCGGAGTTACATTCCTCCTAGCTTATAGATATTAATATGTATGTGCATGATGCTATCGGTAGACGATTTAGAGACCTGCATTGTTATTTAGCCGGAGAAAGGCATCTTTGAGATAATATTTTCCATATCAGGACGATCATATCCGGCCTTCGTGTAGTCTTGGTCATTTATAATATATAATGTATAATCGCTGTAGTTTCACGAGACACTTTCAGCACCTGGAGCCATACATGTATAAACATAGATAGTCCTTAATCTACACGAGTCAGGCATGAACGATCAGAATGACTGAAGCTGACTTTCTCATTTTTCTACTGTAGGAATCTCCAGACAATAAATCTTCAGACTCTAAATCCGAAGCTCAAAATAGACTATTAGACAATCGAATTAATGAGGTAGAAATTTTAGATTACTGTAGATGGAACATTTCTCTAGAGCAACCGTATCGATTGATGGGGCTAATGGGTTACCAGTATCTGCCGGCTGTCCAAAGGTACTTCCAGGTGTATGCATCAGCAGGTGAAATTCAAAAGCTTGCGTGTCACTTCTTTTGAACGCGACATACATCCGTATTTTCTAATTCAGTGAACCGAAGATCATTTCCATGGTTACTGTGGATCGAACAAACGTTTACCTCTTTGATAAGCAAACCATGCAGTCATGTTTACTGGACATCTTGCAGGTCTTTCTTTTTATTTCTGAAGAAAGGATCCGGACCTTAATCTACATCGCATAGATAATAATAATAATAATAAATTTACAAAAAATAATAAACTTTATTTAAGAGGATTAACAATCCAAGGCAATCCAAGGATAACCTGCTTAACGGCTAATGTATCCCAGGGCCCTCTGTATATGTAGAGTGAGTGAGTTAGTGAATATGATTAACCGTCGCTTTCAACTATATTTCAGTCATATCACGACGTTGGGTCCTATTCTTTTTCACACCTGGGAACCCCACGGGTGCCTCAGTTAGTCGCCTCTTACGACAAGCTGTCTGAGGAGCTGAGGCCTATTCTTACCATGACCTGCGGTGTGCACAACGACATTCCAGGTCAATCCCCGGAAGCCCCATGGGGCCTGTATATGTAGAGGTGAATACTGCGAAAATGTAGTAAAATACAACTTAAAAACATTTTTGTAGGTAATAATCATAATAAACAATTCATATAAGATGCAAAGAATAACATCAAATGCCACATCAGGCTTGTGAAATATTCTTTTTGTAATTTGTTTTTTTTTGTTATAGAATTGACTGATGACGAGTTGCGAATATTTTCACCAGGTTGGCTAAATAGCAGGCGTGCGAGGTTCAACATTCAACCGTCGTCCATAAAAGAATTTTCTCGTCAATAATCGAAAGATCTATTTCGTATGACAGCATCATTGTTCCACAGAGATTTCGATAGCAGCTAAGCTGGCCCTTGGTACATGCAGAACCTTTTATGGCTACTAATCCTTGTTTGTCTTGTCGACACGTCTTGGGAGTTTTGTTAACATTTTTGTTTTGTATGGACGAGTTAAATTGTTTAGTGTCTTGAACACAAGGCCTGCAGTCCTATACCTAACTCTGTCCTCTATTTTGATTACTCAACAAGTGCATAAAAGAGGTGAAGATTGGCCTCTTCTATGAGATTAAACACACATTGGTCCAGTTTTAAAACTCGGCATCCAAACGACAGTTTGGGTGCTTTTTGCGAATCCATAATTAGGAGACATTCTTAGCATGAACATGGACATCAGGAAATTTATAAAATAAAAATGATAATTGCTTGCAGCCCAGTGTTTCCCGTTTAAGAGAATAGCATAACGATATTCTAAAACTCTATCCAAATGGTAAAGTCACACAAAACGTCATTATCTCTAGGAGTTTAAAAACCCTATATGATATATGTTATTTCTTCCTTGTCTTTCCAGCCATTATGACCATCTACCAAACTTTCTATCCTATCTCCGTAACGGCAAACAGTTGAGAGCTGATACTCCGTAACTTTGTAGTTTTATTCATATTGGGGTCATTTTATCGTATTTGCATCACTCCGAAACATGAGGCGTACAAGAAAGGTGATATTTTCGTCATTTTTCTTCAAGGAATAGTGAACAAAAGCTATTCTTTGACAAATCAGATTATTATCTACTAAATCGGTCAAAAATGCTTTTTTGAAAATGGCGTCACTGTGACGTCATCAATGTGGGCATTTAGGATGTTTTTTACATTTTCTGGTAGAGCTAGACCCAAGGGTATAGTTTCAGCTTTCTAGCTCAAGGGATAATACAAACAATTAGGGGACCGAACTGACTGGACAGGTCCACAAAAACCCAGGCCTGGGTGGGTTAAGGGGTTTCGTAACTTTTCGTTTATCGGAAATCACCCGGTATATCCCCAAAAATCGACATTTATAGACAAATGAGAATTCATATCAATTGAGAATGAATAATGAACTAAATACATGTATATCCATCAAAACTCTGACCAACAGCGGAAATATCACCTATCTGACGGAAGAGCTCAAATTTAGACTTGATTCACAGCCCATTGGCTCTTGAATGCGAGGTTTTCTCCTATATTTAACATGCGATTTTGGCAATCGCCTGTAATGGCAGAAATCGGCAAGATGAGGGACCCATCTTTTGTGGCTAATTTCAATCAATAATACACGAAGTGAAAATATGAGCAAAGAAATCAGGGAATGTTCTAAGACAACATGGTGGATGCACATTCTCGACTGAACCTTAAAATCCTATTGAAATCCATGTTATTTCTTACATTCATTCATTCAAACGAAAATGATTTATATAAAAAAACAACATGGTCAAATTATAAGATTTTTTGGACATGCTATTTTTCTGTTCAGGTGGTATTTAGGGGGGTTTACCATCAACTTTTTTGTATGTGAAAGGTAAAGAAGTTCCTTAAAGCGCGATTGACATACACTACACCCTAGAAAACGGCTTGAAAATTCATTTCAGAGAAAAAGAATACCGTTCAGTGATGTTTTGGTGGCATCAATTGACAGTGTTGACGGTTTTTCTCTGGGAAGTTATCCAGGTGGTATTAATGTAACTTTTTATTTGTTTCGGATTTATACTATCAGTGCTATTCATGTCGTGCGAATTTGGCCTGTCCGTATTGGACGCGAAATTCCGTTGTGAACGACTTCTGTGTCGAGTTGTCATCTGCGACGATGTTGTCCATCATTCCTGTAAGAATAGTGCATACAATTTTAACAGTAACACAATCTTGCTTGTTTTAAACAGGCAACATTCTTCAGGTTGGGCTAATACAGCAGTATGTGCTGGCCATCAAATGTTTCATCAAAATCAGTGAATGTCAAGATATCTAGGTTCATCAGCCCGTCATGGCCCTCGATCGTTATCGAAATTTGATTGAACAGCACATTATGATAATAGCAGCGTATTAGATTAAATATATATATTTTTAAGTTGTATCAATATTTTATGTATAATTTGATACCCCGAGTTTGTCTTATTAGATTTATGTTGATTCTTTTCTTCGTCTTATATCGAAACCAATTACATAAAATATCGTAAAATTTTCCATATTTTTCGAACATTCAAGATAACTGGTCATATTACTCAGTTCATTCATGAGTTGCGTTTGATATCAAAATTGCCGATTTTCCAAGTCTGCCAATACACATCTTATCGTAATTAATGAAATAATTGTTACTCACATCAATTGTAACTTATTTTGAATGCAATTGTTTGCAGCTTATGCATGGATTTCTCGATTCTCCTAATACAGTTTATGATAAATAGTTTCTGGGATTGACTAGTTATGCCCTTACTATTGGCCACCATTTCCCCAAAATTGTTGAGCTCGAAACTGGTTCAAACGTGTATAATAGCGAAGAAATTGCTTTTGAAATATCCGGAGTGTCCTTTGGGGATAATGCAAGAAAGCATGTCTGTATAGTCTGTATAAAGCTGTTAGTAAATCAAATATTGCTCCATGTTTTTTCTAAATCCTATATTGTTATTCTTTGTTAAATTTTATCTATATAATCAAATATTATTTCAGATTTTGATAATGGAATTACTTTGTATGTCACTCTAGAGGAAGTATATAAGGAGAGGCAACCCGTCTAGGCAGGACGTTCATCCACAGGCATTTCATTTTCGGAGTTACTTTCATCCCAGTTTTTGTAAAACAAATCTGTGAGAATAATGAAAATATATAAGTTCCTGTTGAAAGTAGGGTTACAAGCGTCTAGTCCGTCATTCATAATCCAGCCGTCGTCCATTAGAGAAATCCATGCATAAGCTGCAAACAATTGCATTCAAAATAAGTCACATCAGGCCACTATGTGATTTCTACTTGCTTCTAACCGTTATTCAGGTAACTGCTGGGCCATTTTGAAAGGTTTTTTTTCAGAAACATTCTAAGGACGTGATGTTGTTCCAAGATAATATATATCGGTATACAAAATATTTAACTTCAGTTACATGGAACGTCAAACTAATGCAGGAGAAATACTGTTCTGCTATCAAACTTAATCTCGCGCACAATCATTATAAGGTATTGTTTAACAAGTAGATAGCGTTCTTCAATAGCAAGCGTCAGATCCGACATTCAATATTCAGCAGTTATCCATAATGAATTTCCGCGTCAATAATCGAGATCTCGGTAGTATGACACGTAATACAATTTTTGCTATCCTATCAATCTTTTGATGACACTGACGCTCCATTACAAATTACTAAAATGTAACTACATGTACTTCCCCATTTAATACACGGCTTGATAAATGACGGGAATATCTTTCGCTTATGATTTCGCTAAATCTGAAGAAAAGGGTCCTCATGAATGTCGACGTCGAATAGCGTTAAATCTCTGCGATGTTGAACAGGCTTCGAATGCATCGAAAAATCTTTGGTTGATCGAATAGGAAAGTACCATGGTCTGTCGCGTTCAAAGTGTGTCGGAAGCTTTTGAATGTCCCTGATGGAGCATACAACTGGGACTCAAATACTCATCAGACACCAGACTATTTCCCCATTAGTGTCGATAAATCCATACGGCTAGCCTATATTTTTTCCATCTATAGAAATCGGTACTTTAAAGTTTCGACCTCGTTGATTCTGTTGTCTGGCCTATCTTTGCGTTGGTTGAAATTACAAGCGTCTAGTCCGTCATCCACAATCCAGCCGTCGTCCATTAGAGAATATCCGCGTCCATAATCCAAAGACCTATTCCATTTCCATATAACAGTATTAGCACCAAATTCAAAAAGACAAAAGTATACATAAACATAGGCTTGTTTCCTGCAAGAGAGAAGCGGTCAACAGTTTTCAATGATGCCGGCAAGACATCATGATGTTCCAAAATATCAAATCCGTATCGCTGATCAGTATTCTTAATCCATAATATTCGTTATAGAGTCGTCATCTAAAAATGATGTACCTCAGTCACGCTTTGATTGTGACTGTTCATATGAGTACCATGAGGATCTTGAAGTACATGGGCTCATACGGCCCCTAGCCCCGGGTTAAGCGGAATTAGACACATGTTACGAAACGTAGCCCCATAGATCTTGCACGCTACGTTCGTATTTTGCTATCAGCATGCGATATGTATCGCCAAATTTGAGAAACTTGAGTGGAGGCGCTTGGTAGAATAGCCCTGTTTTATAAGTTTCTGCAACAGTGTTTTGTGACGTTGATTAAAATCATCACATTTAACACAGGATCTAGCAAATGCTACTAAGCGAGATATGTATACGCCATATGCAGGTCCCACTGGAATATTACTATCCAGAAAGGGATAGTTTACGATGTCGAAATTGTAATCATCTCTTTTGTCATAAAGTCGACGAGAGAGAATGCCCGCTTCATTTTATAGAGGTAGAGATCTAAATAAGATGTGCCTGTAGGGCTATCTGTAGTTTCCTTCAAATCCAGTGAAGGTGGATATATATCCTTCACTGCGTCATTTATATAGCGATTATCCACAGCGAGAAGATCGTCTATATAGCGTTTGGTGAATGAGAAGGAACGGGCTTTGAATGGATCGGTTTTTGAACTATACTGATCGCCCCTGCTCTTTCAGATGGTCGTGGCATTTGTCGCCTTCGGAAGCTTTATAGGATATCCCTTGATGGGGAATACAGAACTTCATTAGAATATTCACCAGACACCAGACATATCAGTTCACCAGTGCCGGTGAAACAATACAGCTAATCTACATAAATCGAAACTTCAAACTTTCAACCCCATTGATTCTGTTGTCAGGTCCATTTCTGAACTATGTATTTAGAGTCTGATTTTTTTTTTGCAAACAGCAAACATGATACATAAAATTGATCACCACATGACAATATGTTCTGTTACGCAAATAGCCTGAATATAAAGCGTTGTTTGCCCCATGGATAGGGATTTCAAATAATAGTTTTCTCTCCTATCCTATACGCGCATCACGTCTGCGTAGGCCCAACAAATATTTTATTCTTCAATTGCAATGTCTTGATCTAGACAGGTTTAGATTCTTTCCATTTTGGTTTCAAATTGGGAAACGGCCGCATCATGGAATTCGAGTTTGAAGACTGGAGTAGTGAGTGTTAAATCCCTGTGATGTTGAATAATCTTCAAAATGTTTCTTTTGGTTATGAAAAGAAGAAACACAGCTGTTCAGTAATATGAACCGTGGCATGTACTTGTTTTGCATACAAAAAATGAGAGTCGGCAGCCGCTCCAGTAACTTTGGAAAAGATCCTTGGTTCACTGAATAGAAAACTACCGTTGTAGGTGTCATACAAACTTTTCTTCAGAAACTTCGAGACACTAGTTTGTGTTCAATGTCTTTCCTGCCTGCTTGTAATATGGCGCTTAATTCGTCCTAAGAAATCGGACTTTCGCTTCTTGACGGCTGTCTACTGGGTGTCGGATCTTCCACTTTCAATTAGAAATAGTCACAGGCTTAAAGCAACAGCTGTTCACAACTAAATAGTAAAGGGTGATAGTCTTGTGAGAACGCAGTCATATACATCGATGTACCAATACGCGTATTGTCTTTGTCACTTTGAAATTCCGGAGTCAAATTAATAATCGCCTCGGCTGATAAGGCTTCTATTGATATAATCGTGCATATACATTTTGATATCGGTTGGGTTCCTGTTATAAGCCAGGCATATTGTCACTCAATCTGATTTCAAAGTTATTCTATCAAGTGCCGGTTACTTGCGTAGAATGTAAAATTTGCCTGCATACACAATATGTATCAAGTATACATTATGTGGATAATCAGAAGCTCTACATAATATCGTACGTCTTGTAATTTCAGCGCAGTGGAACGCAGAACTAATTCAAAATAAATACTTTTCTGTTGTCCTAACCTCACCTCACATTCCATAGATCTTATCCACAATGCAACAATATACTCAATTCAATTTCATCCTTTATATAACTCTGTTACATAACCCCTGATTCTCCATCTATGGTAACAGAAGTAGATCACTACTTCGCAAAGCTAGTCATAGTTACATTGTATGATGAGGATCAAGCGATATTCCTGTCGGGAAATCAATAGCCGTTGTACGTGAAACTGTGTCCTATTTTATGATCCACAGGATACACATGGAGCCTAGAAACTTTCAAATATGATATGAAGCAAAAAAAAAACAATTCGCGACGTAAGTTCTGCTTTATGCTTTATGTAGATTATATTATATTTTATTGGCCTTGTGATGTCGGCGTTTTGTGGGACTTTGTCTCCGAGCTAAGCCGGTAATAGGACCATAGTCTGTATCTGACAAGTTTCTCATTCCCACAAGTGATGTTTATAGTGAGATTATCTGATCTGACATTTTCCTAATTCTTAATAAACAATGATTTTAATTTATTGCGGCATTGAGCTGTCAAGAACCTCTATAATTTGCTGTTTATCTTGTGCATCAGAAAGTAAATTTAGCACATCGACCGTTATTTGATATAAATCATGCTGAGATTTGGATCCATTTGGCTAAATATAATTTGTGTATCAGCGATTTCGATCCACCACGGGCTTCGATTAATTATAAACCGTTGATGGATTGCTATTTTGCAACATTAGCACAACATCATCAAGGAATCAGAAACAGATTGGATGAGATGGAGCTGGTCAATAATACATGTTAAGGTGATCTGCCTCAGTCACCTGGTAAATCACTGACATGGAAACAGAGAACAAAGAGATAATATCAAATGACTCCGGGAACATATTATGCCCGGGTATCTGACAAGAATCCAGATGGCGTTCTGTTCTGTCTACATTGTCCGGGCGAAGTTTGAGATTTTATGGAATCGTATCTCATCCGCGCTTTTAATGACGATTTTAATCAACGTCACAAAACATTGTTGCAGAAACTTATGAAACAGGGCTACACCACCAAGCGCCTCCACTCAAAGTTTTTTCAAATGTGGCGATACATATCGCATACTGATAGCAAAATACGAGCGTAGCGTGCAAGATCTATGGCGTTACGTTTCGTAACTTGTGTCTAATTCCGCTTAACCCGGGGCTAGGGGCCGTGTGTACTTCAAGATCCTCATGGTACTCATCTGAACAGCCACAATCAAAGCGTGACTGAGATACACCATTCTTTAGATGACGACTTTACAACGAATATTATGGATTAAGATTACTGATCAGCGATACGGATTTGATATTTTTGGAACATCATGATGTCTTGCCGGCATCATTGAAAACTGTTGACCGCTTCTCTCTCGCAGGAAACAAGCCTATGTTTATGTATACTATGATTGTCTTTTTGAATTTGATGCTAATACTGTTAAATGGAATATGGAATAGGTCTTTGGATTATGGACGCGGATATTCTTTAATGGACGACGGCTGAATTATGACTGACGGATCAGACGCTTGTAATCTACTGTATTTCATCTGGACACATTTGACTGACGACCTGAATCAACGGCTTGAGCGGAGTCAGATACATGCATTTATGTTCTGGGTGGGGGAGAGAGAATAGGACAGAGCCCGTCTTGAATATAACTACCTGACTCTCCAAATTATCCCCAAATGGCAGTTTATACTGTGATCATTTAGTCTATATATATATATATATATATATATATATATAAACGCGTCCTTGATTTCCCTAAACGGAACAGTCCATATACCACAACCAATATGTTTGTATTCATGGTCCTTGCCAAACAGATACGTATTTTAATCCCAAGATTGATCACTATCCATAGACACTAAATGATAATGACTGCCTTTGTCCCCCTACTTCCAAGCGCCCCTTTGGTTGGAATATCGCGCGATCTGTTAGGGTAATGGATTATCACTGCATCGATTGGTAAACTGACCACCCACCTCAGCTCAATTACAGGTTCAGGTTATTTCCTCATTCTGAAATACCGTTTGTGTGGTTCATCAGTATGGTAAGCTTGGAAGCGAAACACCGGGTTAATGAATTAACAGCAACATCTCTGAAGACGATAATACGTATTAGAGGAATGTAAAGGTTTTGGCAGTTTTTCTTCTTTTCATCTTATATGTTCGAATTTGACACCATTTTATATTTCAACTATATAAATCATAGTACGGTATACATAAAATCAGTCTAGTTTTCTGCAACAGAAAAGCAACAGTTCCCAACAAATCCGTAGCGCTGATCAGTATTCTTAAACCATATAATTTTCGTTGTAAAGGCGTAAAGGTTGTAAAAACTAGAGAAGGATGTATCTCAGTCACGCTTTAATTAAACTGTTTCGCATGAACACCACGAGGATGCTGAAGTACATGAGCTCATACCGCCCCGAGTTCATCGAAATCAGATATCAGCGATATATATCGCCAATCTAATAAACTTTGAGCGGAGGCCCTTGATGGTATAGCCATGTTTCTGCTGTATACGCCATATGCAGGTCACACTAGAATACTACTGTCCAGAAAGGGATAAGTTTCCGATGACGAAATTGTGATCGTCGTAAAGTCGGCGATAGAGAAGGCCCGCTTCATTTTTATAGATATATAGGTCTACTTAGGATGCGTCATTATTGCCAAGTGTAGTTTCCTTCAAATCCAGTGAGGGTAGATTACTATCATTCACTGCGTCATTCATTTAGCTTTTATCCACAGCGAGAAGTTCGTCTGGTGAATGGGAAGGAACGGGCGTTGAATTGATCGATTTTTGAAAGCGCCTGCATATAGTCATATTCACAAGAGAACAGATATAGTTCAGCTGAAGGGGTTCACATCATAACTATGATGTGAATAATTATGTGGAGAATTATGCATCTCAACCACAGTTTGATGGTGAGTGTTCATATGTACACCAAGAGGATAGTGGGTTCATACGGCTCACGGTCTCTGGTTGAGAGAAATTCCTACAACTGATGTTTATAGTGAAAATAACTGGTCTGACATTTTCCTAATTCTAAATAAATAATAATGAGTTTAATCTATTCTGGGATTTGACTGTCCAGTACCCCTATAATTTGCTGTTCAACTTCCGCATCATAAATCACATTTAATAAATGAAAACGGCATTAGACATAAATCACACAGAAATAAAAAAAATGGCACTATCTAATTCATTTATCTTGGATACCAATCTTCAGCTTAATTCTACACTGATGATGACTTGTTACGGTGTTATTACCTCAGCATGATAAAGCAATAAGCAACAGATGGATTGGGTGAAGCTGGTCTATAATAAATTCAATGTCATCTGCCTCATTCATCCAGTAAATCACTTACTCGAGTCGGAAAGAGGGAAGAAACAGCATGAAATGGTAGTAGCATTAGATGAGATGGCGTATCTGGCAAGAAGCCGCATTGCATATATTAGAACTGCAGTGCCCCAAATGGGACCTCAAGATCCAAGCGAACTTCTAGCTGTTTTGAAATCTCTGTGCCACGCTTCTATTGTAGTCCATTCGGTCACATTCGACAGATTTGTCGACCCTGCGACCCTAACCATCTTATATTTGGGATATATGCAATAGCCATGGAAAGCCTTCATGAAACTGATGCTCGAGTTATCCTGATTAGCAAAAATACGCGTGCTTAATTTCCCATTAATAAAAAAGTCCTTATCCAACATTCTTTGTGTTTGCATCAATGGTCCTTGCTAAACAGACGCAGACATTAACCCCCAAATTGGACAATAGCCATAGACTCTCAAAGATAATAACTGCCTTGTGTCCCCCCAAGCGACTCTTGTAGTCTTCTATTGGAATATCGCCCGATCTGTACGGGTAATGAATTATTAATCAATTAACTGGTGAAATGATCACCCACAATTACTGAACCACTTTATTTCCTCTTTCTGAGAAGCCGTTTGTATGGTTCAACAATCTGGTAAATTGGAAAGCGAAAACAATGCCCTGTCAGAAGGTTAATGATGAAATGTATAATAATAAGTGTTAAATTCGCTGTGATGTTGGATAGGCTTCGAATACTGCTTTGGAATATGATCAGAAAGGAGCACAAATAGTCAGTATTATGAACATGGCATCGTGCTCATGGTTTGCCTAACAAAGGCGGAGAGTGTTCACATCGTCGGTTCAAACTAGGAAAATACGATTGTATGACGTTTAAAAGAGGTTTTTCAGAAGTATTTGGATTCGACTTGAGCATGCACACACTTGAGAGTACATTTTGATACTGGTCCGTCAACAGTCGTTTTGGTACCGCATTCGTGCTGATAAATCAATATGATTCGTCCACAAAAAAAATCCATCTATAATACCCTAAACTTAAGTTCCAACTTAATTGATTCGGCTGTCAATTTATTTTGAGTCTGGAAATTTCTTGTCCGAATATATCTCTTAAATTGATCGCTAAGATCTGGTTAATGTTCAAAGGAGATTTTTTTTCTCTATTTTCTCTAATTAACCCATGCCACACTGTTGTTCAGCTGAACAGCGTAAGCAAAATACATGGGCGATAATCCAGAAAATAACATAACGAAACTTATTTGCGAAAATGCTTACACAATGAAAAGATCATAGTGTCCTATCGGTATCATTGAAATTGCTGACCGGTTCTTTCTTGTAGGACATTACTCTGCTTGTCAGATAATGTTTTTTATCGCTGATGATATCATTAAACAAATTTGCCAAAGTCAAAATGATTTGTCGGTCTCATTTCATTGTTGGAGCACGTATTTGCCTAAACTTTTACATTCCAGATTCAATTCATCTTTGTCTCTCTAGGCGGTTGAATGGCATATTTGAATAACAACGATCCTCCTGACAACCTATCGCCTAATCTCGAAGTTTCGATATTTAATACCGGGTGCATTCGGCCTTCTCCGTATGACTCGGTACCCAATGGACTTGCAGTTTCAATGGTCCCAGGTTGTTAATATATGCGAATACCGCCCCCCCCCCACCCGTGGAACGTTCGGTTATGAAATATTTCGATGTTTTTGCCATGCTAGATCGTCATTTTGATTATATACAAGTCCTTACAGTCATTCAAATGAAAAATTTAAAGATAGTGCCACGGCACTGTAGCTCATCTGGCTGTAACTTGAGAAAGTAGCTGTGAGAAATTTTTACTAAAGAACTGCAATAGATGAGTTTCTAACTTGTGTTGTCACCACTGAACACTAAATGATCCATGCAGTAATTTCCAAAGATTTCATGATAACAAAGTTTCATGGGAAATTCAAGATGCGGCCATATTGGATTTTCGAAATGGAGCAAAAAAGGTATCTTGCACAACTGGACCACAAGGATAACCTGTACCAAAGATCCATGCAGTAATTTCCTGAAAATTCACGATAACACAATTTCATGGGGAAATTCAACATGGCCGCCTGGTGGCCATATTGGATTTTCGAATCGGGCCAGAAAAGGTATCTTGCACAACTAGACCCCATGGGGAACCTGTGTACCAAATTTGAGGAAGATCCATGCAGTACTTACTGAGAAATCACGATAACGAAGTTTCATAGGGAAATCCATGATGGCCGCCTGGTGGCCATATTGGATATTCAAATTGGACTAAAGTACACATGTTGTGTACTAGACCCCAAGGGGAACCTGTGTACCAAATTTGAGAAAGATCCATGTAGTACTTCATGAGAATTAAATCACGATAACAATGTTTCATGGGGAAATTAAAGATGGCCACCTGGTGGCCATATTGAATATTCGAATCGAAACAGAAAAGGTATCTTGCACAACTAGACCCCAAGGGGAAACGGTGTACCAAATTTGAGAAAGATCCATGCAGTACTTCCTGAGAAATCACGATAACAATGTTTCATCGGGAAATCCAAGATGGCCGCCTAGTAGCCATATTGGATTTCTGAATCAGACCGCAAAAGGTATCTTGCACAACTAAACCCCAAGGGGAACCTGTGTACCAAATTTGAGAAAGATCCATGAAGTAGTTCCTGAGAAATCGCGATAACAAAGTTTCATGGGGAAATCCAAGATGGCCGCCTGGTGGCCATATTGGATATTCAAATTGGACTAAAGTACACATTTTGTACAACTAGACCCAAAGGGGAACCAGTGTACCAAATTTGAGAAAGATCATGAAGAAGTTAACGAAAAATAATGATGACAAGATTTCAATGGCAAATTCAAGATGGCCGCCATGGCAGCCATATTTGAAATCGTATCGACACCCCATGAACACATTCTGGTGTCCTCATTGGGGGGAACATGCATGCCAAGTTTCAGCTTCATCGGCCAAGCGGTTTCAGAGAAGAAGATGTTTACGGACGACGCACGACGGACGACGCACGACACACGACGGACGACGGACAGTCAGGCCATGACATAAGCCCATCGGGCCTTCGGCCCAGATGAGCTAAAAATCTGAAAAATATTTTGGGTCACCGATTGAGCTCGTTTTAACGGACTTAAAAGAAAAAAAAACAGCTCTCGGTAGGAGAAATTGATTTAATTCTAGAAAAATTGGAGCGATATGCAAGAGGTGGGAAAAACTGACGACGTCTGGTGACTAAAAGTAACCATATGACTCTACAGGAAAGTATTCGTCGACATCTAACATTCAGACCAGAGAATACGGTCGATTCTCCAGCGTAGCCTTAGTATCTCAGCCGCGCTTTTATTGCAGTTGTTCATGTGGAGACTATGAAGTATCCACACATCCCCTAGCACCGGCTTAAGCGGAATTAGACACGCTAGCTCGGGAGCTGTGATGACAGAACAGTTCAAACAACTCATCTGATGTTAATGGATGAGCATCTGATGGAGTAGACGCCTTAACATGGAGTAACCTGGTAAAGCAAGAAACCTAGAAAAACTAACCTGTAATGTCCGACGTCGTACGGCTTAAATTTCCTACCGAAACGATAAACTTACATATATTTGTCGAGTGACATGTACAGAAGGCGGGCCTCGGGGACTAAGAGTCCACCAGCAGAATCCTACAATATACAGGTAATAAATTGGAGCGATAGGCAAGAGGTGAGAAAAATTGACGACGTCTGGTGACTAAAAAGCAACCATATGATTCTACAGGAAAGTATTCGTCGACAGCTAACATTCAGACTGCAATATATCATTTGAAATAACCACTAGCTTGTGTTAATTCGTTTTTCATGCCTGTTTGTAATTCGGTGCTTATTTCGTCTTACGAAAACCAACAGTAACACTTTTTCCTTTAAAACTAAATACTGAAGGAAATCTAAACTCTTAATTTGAGTGTTGTGAAAATACACAGTCATATTCATCGATGTAACATATATAAGGTTTCTGTAGTTCCTGTAGAGCTCCACCTATTTGGAGCCAATTAGCCAATCAAAACAAATAATTAGAACCCGTCTTGTGTATCTGATACTTCTACATTCTGGAGCTAAGTTGCTTATTGTTCCTACTGACAAGTAACATCAGTCAGCTGTGTGATTTTCAGCTTGCTTCTATCGCTATTCAGCTAACTGCCGGACCATTTTTGGAAGCTTTTGTTTCGAAACTTTAAAATAATATATATAGATATACAAACTCTATTCCTTATAGATATACAAGTTGTATGAAGGTGTACAGTATACGTCAGCTTGACGATACAAACCATCTAATACAAGGGGCCGTTTATCATCTGGAAATAATGTTTTTTTAGATATAACTTTGATCGATTTAGGCAGTTTACGGAGTTGTGGTTATCAACGGTTTCGCAAAATAGACAAGCGCTAGCTCATGGATGTCGAGCTTGAAGAGTTGATGAATCATTGTAAGATTGAATACGCTTTTAAAAGATTTTATGGAAATGGAAAGAATGAGCCACAAATGATTGGTACAGAGAAACAGGGCCATCGTGGTCGTTATGCTCTTCAGTAACCTTGAAGATGATCATTGGTTCACTGAATTGGAAAATACGACTGTCGTTCGCGCGTTCAAAAGAAGTGTCCCGGAAGATTCGGAATGTCCCCTGATGATACATACAAAAGGGACTACCTTTGAATACTCGTCAGTCATCGGACCTATTAGTGCCTCATTAGTACGGATAAATGGATACGGCTAGTCTACAAAGAAATCCATCTATTTGAATCGAACCTTTCAAACTTGCAACCCCACTGATGTTATCTGATTTATCTTCAATAATGAATTTGGAATCCAGCTTTTATGTCTAGATCTTTCTCATGTGGGATAATGACATTTTGATTTTTGCTGATGGGGAAATCCAAGATGGCCGCCTGGTGGCCATATTGGATATTCAAATTGGACTAAAGTACACATGTCGTACAACTAGAGCCCAAGGGAAACCTGTGTACCAAATTTGAGAAAGATCCATGCAGTACTTCCTGAGAAATCACGATAACAATGTTTCATCGGGAAATCCAAGATGGCCGCCTAGTAGCCATATTGGATTTCTGAATCAGACCGCAAAAGGTATCTTGCACAACTAAACCCCAAGGTGAACCTGTGTACCAAATTTGACAAAGATCCATGAAGTAGTTCCTGAGAAATCGCGATAACAAAGTTTCATGGGGAAATCCAAGATGGCCGCCTGGTGGCCATATTGGATATTCAAATTGGACTAAAGTACACATTTTGTACAACTAGACCCAAAGGGGAACCAGTGTACCAAATTTGAGAAAGATCCATGAAGAAGTTAACGAAAAATAATGATGACAAGATTTCAATGGCAAATTCAAGATGGCCGCCATGGCAGCCATATTTGAAATCGTATCGACACCCCATGAACAAATTCTGGTGTCCTCATTGGGGGGAACATGCATGCCAAGTTTCAGCTTAATCGGCCAAGCGGTTTCAGAGAAGAAGATGTTTACGGACGACGCACGACGGACGACGCACGACACACGACGGACGACGGACAGTCAGGCCATGACATAAGCCCATCGGGCCTTCGGCCCAGATGAGCTAAAAATCTGAAAAATATTTTGGGTCACCGATTGAGCTCGTTTTAACGGACTTAAAAGAAAAAAAAACAGCTCTCGGTAGGAGAAATTGATTTAATTCTAGAAAAATTGGAGCGATATGCAAGAGGTGGGAAAAACTGACGACGTCTGGTGACTAAAAGTAACCATATGACTCTACAGGAAAGTATTCGTCGACATCTAACATTCAGACCAGAAAATACGGTCGATTCTCCAGCGTAGTCTTAGTATCTCAGCCGCGCTTTTATTGCAGTTGTTCATGTGGAGACTATGAAGTATCCACACATCCCCTAGCACCGGCTTAAGCGGAATTAGACACGCTAGCTCGGGAGCTGTGATGACAGAACAGTTCAAACAACTCATCTGATGTTAATGGATGAGCATCTGATGGAGTAGACGCCTTAACATGGAGTAACCTGGTAAAGCAAGAAACCTAGAAAAGCTAACCTGTAATGTCCGACGTCGTACGGCTTAAATTTCCTACCGAAACGATAAACTTACATATATTTGTCGAGTGACATGTACAGAAGGCGGGCCTCGGGGACTAAGAGTCCACCAGCAGAATCCTACAATATACAGGTAATAAATTGGAGCGATAGGCAAGAGGTGGGAAAAATTGACGACGTCTGGTGACTAAAAAGCAACCATATGATTCTACAGGAAAGTATTCGTCGACAGCTAACATTCAGACTGCAATATATCATTTGAAATAACCACTAGCTTGTGTTAATTCGTTTTTCATGCCTGTTTGTAATTCGGTGCTTATTTCGTCTTACGAAAACCAACAGTAACACTTTTTCCTTTAAAACTAAATACTGAAGGAAATCTAAACTCTTAATTTGAGTGTTGTGAAAATACACAGTCATATTCATCGATGTAACATATATAAGGTTTCTGTAGTTCCTGTAGAGCTCCACCTATTTGGAGCCAATTAGCCAATCAAAACAAATAATTAGAACCCGTCTTGTGTATCTGATACTTCTACATTCTGGAGCTAAGTTGCTTATTGTTCCTACTGACAAGTAACATCAGTCAGCTGTGTGATCTTCAGCTTGCTTCTATCGCTATTCAGCTAACTGCCGGACCATTTTTGGAAGCTTTTGTTTCGAAACTTTAAAATAATATATATAGATATACAAACTCTATTCCTTATAGATATACAAGTTGTATGAAGGTGTACAGTATACGCCAGCTTGACGATACAAACCATCTAATACAAGGGGCCGTTTATCATCTGGAAATAATGTTTTTTTAGATATAACTTTGATCGATTTAGGCAGTTTACGGAGTTGTGGTTATCAACGGTTTCGCAAAATAGACAAGCGCTAGCTCATGGATGTCGAGCTTGAAGAGTTGATGAATCATTGTAAGATTGAATACGCTTTTAAAAGATTTTATGGAAATGGAAAGAATGAGCCACAAATGATTGGTACAGAGAAACAGGGCCATCGTGGTCGTTATGCTCTTCAGTAACCTTGAAGATGATCATTGGTTCACTGAATTGGAAAATACGACTGTCGTTCGCGCGTTCAAAAGAAGTGTCCGGAACATTCGGAATGTCCCCTGATGATACATACAAAAGGGACTACCTTTGAATACTCGTCAGTCATCGGACCTATTAGTGCCTCATTAGTACGGATAAATGGATACGGCTAGTCTACAGAGAAATCCATCTATTTGAATCGAACCTTTCAAACTTGCAACCCCACTGATGTTATCTGATTTATCTTCAATAATGAATTTGGAATCCAGCTTTTATGTCTAGATCTTTCTCATGTGGGATAATGACATTTTGATTTTTGCTGATGGGGAAATCCAAGATGGCCGCCTGGTGGCCATATTGGATATTCAAATTGGACTAAAGTACACATGTCGTACAACTAGAGCCCAAGGGAAACCTGTGTACCAAATTTGAGAAAGATCCATGCAGTACTTCCTGAGAAATCACGATAACAATGTTTCATCGGGAAATCCAAGATGGCCGCCTAGTAGCCATATTGGATTTCTGAATCAGACCGCAAAAGGTATCTTGCACAACTAAACCCCAAGGTGAACCTGTGTACCAAATTTGACAAAGATCCATGAAGTAGTTCCTGAGAAATCGCGATAACAAAGTTTCATGGGGAAATCCAAGATGGCCGCCTGGTGGCCATATTGGATATTCAAATTGGACTAAAGTACACATTTTGTACAACTAGACCCAAAGGGGAACCAGTGTACCAAATTTGAGAAAGATCCATGAAGAAGTTAACGAAAAATAATGATGACAAGATTTCAATGGCAAATTCAAGATGGCCGCCATGGCAGCCATATTTGAAATCGTATCGACACCCCATGAACAAATTCTGGTGTCCTCATTGGGGGGAACATGCATGCCAAGTTTCAGCTTAATCGACCAAGCGGTTTCAGAGAAGAAGATGTTTACGGACGACGCACGACGGACGACGCACGACACACGACGGACGACGGACAGTCAGGCCATGACATAAGCCCATCGGGCCTTCGGCCCAGATGAGCTAAAAATCTGAAAAATATTTTGGGTCACCGATTGAGCTCGTTTTAACGGACTTAAAAGAAAAAAAACAGCTCTCGGTAGGAGAAATTGATTTAATTCTAGAAAAATTGGAGCGATATGCAAGAGGTGGGAAAAACTGACGACGTCTGGTGACTAAAAGTAACCATATGACTCTACAGGAAAGTATTCGTCGACATCTAACATTCAGACCAGAGAATACGGTCGATTCTCCAGCGTAGCCTTAGTATCTCAGCCGCGCTTTTATTGCAGTTGTTCATGTGGAGACTATGAAGTATCCACACATCCCCTAGCACCGGCTTAAGCGGAATTAGACACGCTAGCTCGGGAGCTGTGATGACAGAACAGTTCAAACAACTCATCTGATGTTAATGGATGAGCATCTGATGGAGTAGACGCCTTAACATGGAGTAACCTGGTAAAGCAAGAAACCTAGAAAAGCTAACCTGTAATGTCCGACGTCGTACGGCTTAAATTTCCTACCGAAACGATAAACTTACATATATTTGTCGAGTGACATGTACAGAAGGCGGGCCTCGGGGACTAAGAGTCCACCAGCAGAATCCTACAATATACAGGTAATAAATTGGAGCGATAGGCAAGAGGTGGGAAAAATTGACGACGTCTGGTGACTAAAAAGCAACCATATGATTCTACAGGAAAGTATTCGTCGACAGCTAACATTCAGACTGCAATATATCATTTGAAATAACCACTAGCTTGTGTTAATTCGTTTTTCATGCCTGTTTGTAATTCGGTGCTTATTTCGTCTTACGAAAACCAACAGTAACACTTTTTCCTTTAAAACTAAATACTGAAGGAAATCTAAACTCTTAATTTGAGTGTTGTGAAAATACACAGTCATATTCATCGATGTAACATATATAAGGTTTCTGTAGTTCCTGTAGAGCTCCACCTATTTGGAGCCAATTGGCCAATCAAAACAAATAATTAGAACCCGTCTTGTGTATCTGATACTTCTACATTCTGGAGCTAAGCAGCTGTGTGATTTTCAGCTTGCTTCTATCGCTATTCAGCTAACTGCCGGACCATTTTTGGAAGCTTTTGTTTCGAAACTTTAAAATAATATATATAGATATACAAACTCTATTCCTTATAGATATACAAGTTGTATGAAGGTGTACAGTATACGCCAGCTTGACGATACAAACCATCTAATACAAGGGGCCGTTTATCATCTGGAAATAATGTTTTTTTAGATATAACTTTGATCGATTTAGGCAGTTTACGGAGTTGTGGTTATCAACGGTTTCGCAAAATAGACAAGCGCTAGCTCATGGATGTCGAGCTTGAAGAGTTGATGAATCATTGTAAGATTGAATACGCTTTTAAAAGATTTTATGGAAATGGAAAGAATGAACCACAAATGATTGGTACAGAGAAACAGGGCCATCGTGGTCGTTGTGCTCTTCAGTAACCTTGAAGATGATCATTGGTTCACTGAATTGGAAAATACGACTGTCGTTCGCGCGTTCAAAAGAAGTGTCCCGGAACATTCGGAATGTCCCCTGATGATACATACAAAAGGGACTACCTTTGAATACTCGTCAGTCATCGGACCTATTAGTGCCTCATTAGTACGGATCAATGGATACGGCTAGTCTACAAAGAAATCCATCTATTTGAATCGAACCTTTCAAACTTGCAACCCCACTGATGTTATCTGATTTATCTTCAATAATGAATTTGGAATCCAGCTTTTAAGTCTAGATCTTTCTCATGTGGGATAATGACATTTTGATTTTTGTTGATGGCAAACAAAAAACAACAAAAATAATATCAATCACTCCTGCCCTTCAAAGATCGGCGTATCACATTGGGCACGATGGTTCTCGTTAGATCACCGAAGTAAGCAACGTTGAGCTCGGTGAATACTTGGGTTGGGGACCGGGTGCTGTACTGGCTGGGCTGATCAGTGTCTAGGATAATAGGAACTGTGGACACTCGCGTGTTCTGCCACACGTAAACACCGTCGTGATATGACTGAAAGAAAAATCCTACTCACTCACTCACTCAAGAATACCTAGTTTGTGAAATTAGGGATTATTTTTCTATTGATATAATTGGGTGGCTGCTAGTGTTTTGTAAAACATTGCGATTATAGATTGGAAACATGTTACATGTAATTTATCACGGCATGATGTGATATGCAACATGTTAAAAGGAAAAATGTTATCCAGGAATTGCATATCGCCAGTGGACGATTGTTTTGGTCTACTAAAGCGAACGTCTAAAGAATTAGTTGATGTATGTTTGCAGCGATTTGGGAGGGGAATTAACTCAGGGCTGTGTGTCGTCAAGCTGAATAGCTGGGGCAAAACACATTAAAACATTCTCGTAAATGACACGAGAAAGTCATTTGGAGAAAAGATTAATGGAAATATCGGTGTCATTGAAATTCTTGACCGCTTCGTTCTTGGAAACGTTAACTTGTGTTAGGTTTGCTCGATTCTGGTGCTAATTATGTCATAATACGTCATAATAACGTCATTATTGACGGCAGACTGCTGAATGTCAGCCATTCATATCCGCCAATGTATGTGCTTCTCGAACATCCTGTTGGGTTCCAGCAGAGGATCATGGATAAATTCAGAAAAGTGTGGTTTTTTTCATATTTCTTCAAAATTTCTGCTTTTCTGCGATGAAAAGTGGACAATAACTACTTTATTTCACATCACATTAATATTTACTAATTTATCATGCAGTTTTTGCGGAGAAATTGCATAAATAAAAAATTCGAAAAATCTGACCGAAAAATCGACAAAAAAATGCCGTTTTTTGAAAATGACGTCACGGAACGGAAAATTCACAGTGCAACAATATATTCACTTGGGATACAGATTCTCTATCTGTAAGTAATATAACTGTAACATGACTATTATGGAGATGAGGATCAAAGGATATTTGTGTCGAAAGCTCAGCAGACGTTGTACAATAAGATATCTTCTACTCCAAGATTCAAAAAAAGACAAGAAATCTCCAAACTTGGAACGAAATAAATAACCTGCACGTTATTCTGTCGAGGTGTCAATGTTATAGATAATATCTCCATCGCAATATTAACCCATATAGAGTAGTACCCCATATGAGTGGTGAAGAGTGACAGTTATCGTACTCGCGGTACTGGCGGTGGCTTGAGTAGCATTGGCATAGTAATCGAGCTAATATCTCTCTCGTCATTATTTTTTTCCCCGATGATACTGAACTAAAATCCTTTTTACTGATGCTCCAATAATAATATTCCGGTGAGTTACTTTTACCGACCTTTCTCAGGTTTCGTTGGCGTTACGTTTCGTAACTTGTGTCTAATTCCGCTTAACCCGGGGCCTCATAGTGTTCATATGAGGTTGACTGAGATACATCATTCTCTAGATGACGACTTTACAACGATTATTATGGGTTAAGAATACTGATCAGCGATACGGATTTTATATTTTTGGAACATCATGATGTCTTGTCGGCATCATTGAAAACTGTTGACCGCTTCTTTCTTGCGGGAAACTAGCCTATGTTTATGTATACTGTGATTGTCTTTTTGAATTTGATGCTAATACTGTTATATGGAATATGGAATAGGCCTTTGGATTATGGACGCGGATATTCTTTAATGGACGATGGTTGAATTATGAATGGCGGACTAGACGCTTGTAATCTTCCTAGGTTTTATTTTCGTGGACAAAATCTTTGGTAATATTGGTCTCTCTATAAGACTTTGTTGACGGAGCATAAAAACTGTTCAAGGCTTAAGTTCTGCTTTATTCATATTCTGTTATATTTCATTGGTCCTGTGATATTGATGTTAAGTGGGTTTTTACCTCTGAACTAAGCCAGTAATGTGACCATAATCTGTACTTGGGCTTGTTTTATGGTTTGATGGCTAAGATTCGTGATCTGGGATTCCATGGAAAAGGTTTCATGAGGAGATTTATGGGTTTTCCAAGTTGGGAGACTCTTACGGTCATCTTTCGCTTTTGTACAATTGGTGTTTTAGTGAGATTATTCTATCTGGTACTTTGCTAATTCTAAGTACACAATAATGATTTAAATTTATTGCTGGATTGGGCTGTCAAGTACCCCCTCTAGTTTGCACGCTATCTTGCTCATCAAAATGTACATTTAGTAAATTGAATGTCATAAGATATAAATGGTTAGCTATATGTTATTTATATACACATGCTTTCGATGCTTTTACTTCTCTGTGTATCTCAACCACACGTTCATTGTAGTTAATTTTGACACATTGGATTAATGGTCCTAATCGCCGACTCAGGCGGATTCAGATACATGTATATTATGTTTGATGTACGTACAATAGCCAAGCATTAATAGTGTCATTAATACTGAAAGTACATAGCACGTGATTTGGTTGCATTCATCATGAAGATCTCAGTACCTGTTTTTATCCATATTGAAATTCAATATCCGCACCTGCTGCTCTGCTACAAGTTTATGCTGCTCATCAAGCAGGTCAGAAACTTTCGACTCAAGGGATTCTAAAATCAGAAGATAGCGGTCTAAAATTGATTATCTTCCACATCACGATCCCTGGTATACTCCCTGTGCAAAATATGAGGTATGTACAGAATTAGTCTGTCAGTCGCAAAAGTGGTGAGTAAGATGCCGGCGTACAAACAAGCAGTCATATGAACCACATGCCAAAATTCTGATTGCATATCTAAAAACAAAAAGGTGATTTCTGTGATGATTTGTTTCTCAGCTACGCGTTTTTAGAGGCTTTTCATGTGGACATCTTCAATCACATGACCAAACCGCTCCAACACGGGCTTGAACGGTATTAGATACAAATATCCAAGATCAATGACATCATAGCCATATCAAATCATTCGATGGAAACAATGGGTCCGTTAGATGACAGAAAAGACCCAAACGTGAATATTAGTAGAATGCAAGTTCTTATTCATAACACAAGTCTGTGAGACCCGACGCCGATCAAGGTCTTTATTCTTCACCATGTTATCCACAGTCACAAACTACAATCACAATGATTTGTACAGATGACAAGCCACGACATATCCACCAGCAGAATCTCGCCATATATAGACAGCAATGAAACGTCCATGCTCTAACGAATATTTAATGAGACTCATTGTGTAAGTTAATGATATCTGGCCTCAACTGAAGAACACAACATCTCTGCAAACTTGAATGGAGTTTTATCAGATGTTGAACAGAACTTTGCTAAAAAGAACAGCGCTTGTGTCCATTATGCTTTGTCTCTGCTAAACAGATGAGGGCAATAACTTCAAAGTAGCTTACATATGTGTTCCATCAAGCGCCTCAGGTATACTTGCATAGGTAGATCGGCCGATATGTTAGGATAATGAATTATCAATGCATCGACTCGTAAAATGATTAGTTACACTGGCCCAGTTCAATTAATTAGTCACCCACTTCAGTGTAACTACAGGCCACGTTATTTCCTGATTCTGAAGAGCCGTTTGTATGGTTCAATAATTTGGTCAAATAGAAAACGAAATTGTCATACAGTTAATGATGAAATGTATATGTCTGGCGATCATTAATGCGCACAAACACACATCAAGCTGATTGCTAACTGATGTAGACACCTCGCATAACCCGAACAGGTTGAAATTAGACAATTTCCGTTAATAAATCATAGTGTAAATGATATTAATTGGCAATCAATGCTACTTACAGTCAGAACACAGAACATCGGTGTTGGGTCGATTGACTGTGTAACCTGAACTATAACCGATATTGTGAAGGTGACGATGTCTTCATTGATACGATACGATCTCAACAATATATTGCTCTGTCAATACGGATAAATTTCATTCAATCTATTTAAATATTCAATCTAGTCACTGTTCTGGGCGCTGCCGTTAGCCAATAATACGTAACCGTGGCCCAGCCGTTTCCTTGTCCCTTCCCCACAATGGCTTGAGCGACACGTGGTATTAAACCAGACTACTACAAGATACACGAAACTTTCTTTAAGGTCGGCTATCCGAAAAAGGAACATCGACTCAGAAGAGCTTTTTTTGACAGCAGCAACAGATCTAATGCACATTTCCTTCGCGTCAATGCCAATAACTAAAATCGGAGAGTTAAAGGAGAAGAAAACATATGACTAATGTATACACTGATTGAAAGATCTATCTCCTCTGTATCAAAAAATGTAAGCAAATATTTTTTGCGATTTTTTTCTACTCGATTAAATCGGCGTTCAACCTGCGCATCATTGTCTCTCAAGTGTGCCGCCATTCAGGCTAGGATCATCTAAGTGTGTGACGTCACCGGGGCCTCGCCGCTCTTTAGCGGGGAAGGTGAAAATATAATGACATTGCATGGAGATATATTGCAAACCAAGCCTTTCTTACATTGGAATGATTACAATTTGACAGGAATAGGAACCGCACATCGTGATATGACTGAAATAGTGTTGAAAGACTGATAAACTCACTCCAATTTATTGTAGCAGCGTTACCGTGCAAAATTTCTTCCCGGATGAGTTTGGAGTAAAATCCTGCCGACAGACGTTATGCACCCGCTGTTTCAGTACATCTGATGAAATGTCATGGTCTTTGGAAGGTTTTTATTCCCAGTTCTGTTAGACATGTTAGAACAGTCAGACGCGACACACTGCGGCATGATGCCCGTGTATTTGCGGAATATTGGCACACTACCTCTATCAAATTATAACGGTATACAAAATATAGACCGCATTCCCGAGAGTACTAATAACGTACAGGGCGAAAGTGAGCATGAGCTCGGCTGACGTCACGAAGTGATGCGCACAATATGTTTTCGGCATTTCTGATTGGCTAAAATAGACGCAAGCCCTTGTAATGGCGGCACTTATGAATCTGTCCAGTTTTGATGTTTCGATATGCATAGATCGGCGGTAAAAAATCGCAAAAAATATTTGCTTACATTTTTGGATACGGGGGAGATAGATCTTTCGTTCAGTGTATACATTAGTCATATGTTTTCTTCTCCTTTAAGTGAATTCCGAGCAACGGTTATTATCAAACTGGAAATTTGTAATGCGCAATAAGGTACGGTTCGACATTGCGCTCCTTTCTTGTAAGCCATCAGCTTAATTTCTTTGATTCATTTGCATGATGCCTGCGCAAATGTTGGTGTTAATAGTTTCATGTGAAAGATCTTTCGACGACGATTGAATTCTGAATGTCGGATATTCAAACGGCTCTTAGCTCAGGGTTAAGCGCAATTAGACTCCAGTTACGAAACGTAGCGCCTGAGATGTTTCACGCTACGATCATATTTTGCCGTCCGTATACGATATTTACCGCAAAATTTGAAGAAAAACTTTGAATGGAGGCGTTGTGGTGGTATAGGTCTGTTTGACAAGTTTCTGCAATAATATTCTGTGGCGTTGATTAATTTCCTCTCAGTCTGCAACCTGTGGCTTTTCATCGATGTCCAGCATGGACGCTGGTCGTCAGAAAGGCTTCTAGCTCGTCTAGTCAGACGAATTCGACTTCGACATGTATTGCATGTTATATAACGCTACCGATTTGTATATAACTACCGTTCTGTAATTCAGCACCATTCCTATGTATCGTTGATGAATAAAATTCAATTCAATTCAATTCAATTCGACATGACAGTGCTTCATGTGACAATACTAAAAATGCCATCTGTCAAAAACGGTTAGGCAATGTAATATCGTTCATTTTCTACTGAAACTACTGAATCCCTGTATGTACCACTTCAGAATCTTTAAAACTGATTGGATGATCTTGTAAATTTCTTCACAAGCCAATGAGAATGCCGGCTTTTTTTCTGAAATTTACATTGACTAATCCAGTTTTTCGAAATTGGAAGATATTCAATGTGGCAATAAACTACCTCACTGAGGCATAATATTATTCCAGCCGCCAGTCCGATATTTGGACAGGATTCCCGCCCGAGCATCACACCGCCGGAAGTAACATCATATCGATGATTGTCGAACACTTTAAAATTCTGCATAATACATTTGTTGACCTAGCGTTAATAAGAATGATCTAGAGATTATTTTTCCCGTATCTATGTGCAGAGCATTGAAAAGTAGTTCGCTCATGTGCAAAACTGAAGGATTTGTTTGGTCGGATTTCAACTGAACCGTGTGGAAGTGGGTCTTTCCCTATACGGCATAGCCACGTCGTAAAGGTCATCTGCCGCTATTGGTGGCAGGGTCACAGTGGAGTGAGCATGTGAAACGGCGCATGCGCTGTGGGGAGGTTGTGTGGCAATGTGGTTTTTATAGAGATTTATTTGAAAATAATCATGCATTTCACGTTAAAGATATCAGTATATCGAATAGAATTAGGGCTGTTTCTGTTTTTGTATTTAGCTCATAACTGTTGATATCAAAGCTTCTCTTTTTATTAACGATTTATTTTGTAGCAGCTAATGGCGAACACTTTCTCAAAACTAACATAAGATATTCTTCAACCTTCGACAGGAATGTAGCGGAAGTGATTTTTTCTTTGGATGAAAAATGCTTTTCTGATAAATTAATTTTATTTTACCTGAAAATGATAGAATATATATCATATAGGCTTCCTACACAATATACATTTTAATCGAACGATGAACCGTATCCTTAGCATTGGATACTGACCGCATCAGATCCATATTCTTCTGAGAATTTGGCGGGTTAATCCGGTACGTTGAATTATGTGAATGGGTGATTAGCTGTCTCGGATGTCATATTCATGCAAGGTATTTATATCCAACATTCGACCGACGCTTCCGAACCATACTATTCATCTTCAAACTCAGATTGGGGTGCCAATACCTTTCACCTTACTGAATATCCGTACAGCCACTAACAGAGGGCCCATTTCATTTCGACGATCATATTAGTTTGTCCTTGTTGCCCTCGCAGTTGCCTTCTCCGAATCGATATGGTGAACTGATCGACAGCTTCATTTGAATAGCAGGTTTGACTACCAGTTATTAATGTCAGTATTGTCCCTGACAGTGGAAACGCGGTAGGGTAATAAGTTTCGATCGACCACGGAATTTCTGTTCTCCCCTGTCGAAGGGTATTGCCCCTGGTTGATCATGTGTGCTACGCAGTGTAGCCTGTTTAGCTTAGTGTCCCCAGACAATTAGATCTGACGGAGGGTCATATTAGATGTTGCATGTACCGTAATACAACACCCTTGCCATCAGTCCGAACTATTGCTATAATCACATGAAACGGTCAATTGGGTTCACTTTAAAGGACCTGAAAACGACTTATATAACTGTTGCGTATTTACAACGATGCTAAGTGGCAGCCTTCTCGCTGCATAAATCTATTACTCATGAAAGATTCGCTCGGACGAGTCGCTTGATATTACATTTGATACAATACCAACTAGGCCTATTACATAAGGACAGACTGTTGATCACTGTATATACAGTGCAACATCATAAATGCCTGCTGGTCCTTACAAGTACTACATCTCTGATACATCATCAACGTTGTTGGAACGGTAACATTAGGTTTCACGTAAACGTTGTGTGACGGTCATTTTACTCACTGAATGAACGTTGAAAAATCGTCAGGAGACGGCTTCGACCACAATTGCAACTTTAGTCTCATGATCAAAATAACCATCATGCAACTTTTTCGTGTCATGGCTACGTCCTACACTGTGCCACCACCATCAACTATGCAACTTTAGCACTGATACGGTAGCAAGCTTCAGGTCAGACATTCAATATTCAGCTGCCGTCAGTGTACGATATTTATCACATAATTTGATAAACGTTGAATGGAGGCGTTTGACGGTTTGACGAGTTTCTGCAATAATATTCTGTGGCTATGATTGAAATCGTTACAGTCGGCACATGATATAGCAAATGGTACCAGGCGAGATATTTATGCGCTGTATGCAGTGTCATAGTTGGTCAAGTACATTACCACCCAGTTTCCCAGTCTGCATCAAAGGCCTTACCAGATGACCGAAAAGGGTGCGTTGTAAGACGAAGTCCCCCGATCACAATGCATTCGAGCCGAGTGACTCAGTTGACAGTAATTCGGTGAGATCGGTCGTTTAATCCCCGAAATATGGTGGAAAATGATACGCTTTGTCGGTGTCGGACCTCACATGTATTTGTTCTGGATACGACCTTGCATTCAGGAAATACTCTCTCGTTTGGGCCATTTTTAACTAGGTGACTACTAGTAGTTTTGCATTTACTGGGTTTACCTCATGTTGAGGCGTTTACTCCATCAGATGTCCATTAACATCAGAGTTGTTTGTTTGAGCTGGTCCGTCATCACAGCTGCCGAGCTAGCGTATCTAATTTCGATTAAGCCGATGCTAAGGGTCGTGTGGATACTTCAATGTCTCCACATGAACAGTTGCAAGAAAAGTGCGACTGAGATACTAAGGCTACGTTCGAGAATCCACCGTATTCTCGGGTGCGAATGTCAGTTCCCAAGGCAAACTTTCATTCAGAGTCATTTGGTTGCTTTTTAATCGCCAAACGTTAATTTTTCCCACCTCTTGCATATCGCTCCAATTTAGAATCTAGACATTTGCTTGAAATATTAATGAAAACAACGTACGGCGATGAAGATGTAGCGGCCTCTCGCACCCCAGCTGATCGAGCGAGCGATATCGAGTTCTGATTCAAAACAGGCGAAAGAGATTTTCCACAAAACGCCTGAAAATGCTGAACTGTGAATTGAATAACTCACTCTTATGTTATTCAGTGATTTCTAGACAATAATCATATTCGTGTAACTATCACTCCACACCTCAACTTAAAATGAGAGGTGGATATATATATCACTGATATTATCAGCGAAATCGTCTATCACACGTCATTGTCATTATATGGCTGTAAAAGATGCCAAGCATGAACCGAGTATAGAAGCTCCAGTAAACATGTTTAAAACTCAAACTATTCAACAATTATTTTCCCAGATATTCTCGGGACAGTCAGGCATTGTTTCCCCAGAAAATCTTCTGCGTGTATTTTACTTTTACCTCATATTTCAATGTGAGACTGCCAGCAGATCACTTCGACTGTCGTGTTGGTGTTAAGTTGCAGATCACAGACACCTGTTGCACGCGCGGAATATATCGCATGAGAAAGCGAGGCAATATTTACAGGCTGGAGCTATATTACCCTCACGTGCTGGAATAGACCTAACCCGTATGACGTTTTATCCCTCTTTTCAATCACGTGTTGCTTTGTTCATCTTTTCATCTACAAGGCATTAATCCATTATCCTGAAATCTAGAATCCCTTATTTAAGACGACACTAATTTAATTGTCAACACACAGTACATTTGTCGCAATGCGTGAAGTCCTGGTAGTAACTCTATAAATCAAATTGTAGCAGACATGAATTGCTCTTTCGATTGCGCCAGTCCAGGGATCTCGCATAGGCAATTAAATTGGTGTCGGGTTAAGGGAAGTGAATTGTATTATGGTGTCCACCTGCCATGTTATTGGCATGGGTGTATATTGCACCATGTGATAGAATAGTGGTAAAATGTGATCAGCTTCCAGGTCTATTATCGTCCACGACTTGAACTACCACCTGAAATATAAACAGAGATCGTCCAATAAATATACAGCTTTTCGATATAACGCATAAAAATGTAATTATTGCATTATTCGGCTCTTTAGCTCCTCCTCCTCCTCGCGGTTTCATAGTACCCATCCGTAAACATCTATAAAGATGATTGCTACACATCGAGCAGCCCCCGGCCTACTACAACGTCCTTCAATTTTCTTTAATAAATCATGGTTTTAATGGAAGTACTTGACAATCGATGCAACTATGATACCCAGAAAATAGAATCTCGGAGTGAGGTCGATTTACTTGATAACCTGGTCCTACCGGCAGGATAAAGTTATAAAATGTGTAAAATTTCTGGGGAAATTTCTGTTACTTGAACAATAATCAATCGGCAAGGCTTATCTATGAAAATTGACTCCCCGCAGTATTGGTTATATATTATTGCATGTAATTCGCATCCCTTCGGTGTGATGGCTAGCTCAGGGTAATTAACTTGGATCTGAACGTTTACCCTTCAACTACCTTCCCCGAATCGACAGGGATTGGAATCATTAACCACGTAGGCACACGGTAAAGTCAAACGAGTGCATGCGTGGGGATGATACAATTGTGATGTCCATAAGTAAGAAACTATATCTAACAAGCGTGGCTCATTCTCCTCAAAGGTCAAAAGCGGCGTGACTATGGGAGTGCCAGCTCGCTTCCATTATGCAATGTGATGCTTATTAGTTCAGAGATGTGTTCGCCTACACAACTGCAGTCCGTTTTTCTGTTGTCAATACCGGTCATAAGACAATTATAAAACAAAATTGTTTTTGACCTCTCAAATAAAGTTGCCGAAATGTCATACTCGCCACTTTGTGTCAAAATGTCACGTGGCGAAATGTCTCGTGCTGGAATGTCGTTTACGGAATGGTCGCGTAACGAAATGCCCGGACACCCTTTCAGCGCATCGACTTCTCTCCGGAATCTCCTCTTTGAAATGTAGTGCAGAACGATTTCAATTGACTAACTTCTTATTAAGTCAATAAAGTATCCTTCTTAACCAGTTTTTTCTTTTTCCTTTCATGACTTGAACATTAAGCATAATACACCATGTTGGAGATGGTTAATTTGGTATGTAATATCTCGTCCGATAGACCAGGTCCCCAGACGAAATGCGTATCACTAACGTGTGTTATGTAACACGGTTAATACCCCTGCTGCAGTGTCCAGTATTGACACTTGCCTGATATCCTTCTCGCGGGCAAACATGTCCAGGCACATTACCAAATGTGACTCTAGGTATTGGTCAAGAAATAGAAACAACCAATCGAAATGATTATACGCTGCTTTTAACTGGGCACAATGTTTAGCTAGTAGGGCCTACATTAACGAGTGCGACCAGGCGATCGTGAAGGTTAATACATTTTCAGGAATATTAAATATCTCCATCATCTATTCATTTTCAGAATATATGATTATTGTGCCGACGCCTCCCACTTCACTGTCCACTGGTGCCAACAGAATAGAGCTAACCGATTTTCATTTTGACAAATACATTCATTTGTCCTTCGTGTCCTTGCAATTTACACTGAAATGAGAAGTGTGTTATAAATAATATCCTAGATTTTGATACAGCATACAGACGGTTTTATTTATAATCTACTAATCAGCTCTGTTCGCAGTTGTCCACAAAATGCTGGACTACTACTTCCTCATTTGAGTATCCAGTTTGGCAATCAGTTATCGATGTCGAAGTTCGTTGCTGATAGTGGGAACCTGGCAGATCAACCGCGGAACTGTCGACCTATCTCGGTGAATTTTATTGCCCCTGGTATATTCCGAACGTCAGCAATTTTTCCCCGGGTAGTTTATTATAAGAATCTCAATATATCCAGTACAATGGGTTCTGGCGGCGGGCCATATCAAAACAGTATATTTACTGGAATACAACACCAATGCCACCAGATGGAAGTACTACCATAATCACGTAAAGTTATCAACTGGGTTCAGTGACCGAGTGAGAATACATCCGAGATGGGCAGCATAACGCTCACTCTCCAAATATATTTCATTTTTTAAATGGAATTAAAGACGGATTGATACACCTTCGTATTACGGATCATCAAGTGCCCAAGGACATTCTGAAGAGAGTAAATATCTTAATGCCCTGAAAATAACATTAAAGGCAACATTAAAAGGGTGAAAACGATACCGGCTTACCGACAAGAAGTTATATGACCCCACAGTTAAAAATATATTTCTAAAAACATCACAAGAACCAAAAGTGATCCCTGTGATAATTCGTATCCCAGTCACGCTTTCATTGTAGATGTTCTTGTAGACATATTGAATGACATGACCACATGGACCCTAGCACCGGCTTGAGCACATTAGATATAAATATTTCAAAGCGATGATCACTTTCGATGAATTATCATGAACACTTTAATGCATACAAGACATCTGTCTATCTCCGAACACTTGATTGGTCCATTTAAATTTTGAAACAATAGATCTGGTATGTGTATTGGCTCGTGGATAGGGTGAACAACAGCCTATTTCTTCGATAGTCCCCTATATCTCGGTTAACTGTAATACTGTCGCCATATACAGACATTTTGGCATTTCTGCGATACAGGTGGGGTACGGCTGTATCTAAACCCGTGTTTCGTGAATTGAGAGCATTGAGCATTGAGAGCAGTACTGATCAAATTAAGATTGACTCTGGAAGAACCACCAGAAAAAAACAATATCGCGGTTTTCCAAATGTAGATGTATTGAAAATGTATAATGTAGATCGTATTTAATTGCCCAGACAGCTAAAATAATACCCAAAAGTTTAATTTATCATACATTTAATGTAGTGGGAAATGCTTGCTAAGGTCGCTCAAATGTATGGGAAAGGTATGTTAAATGATTGTTACATTCATTTGCCATTCATCTCTCATATATTTGAGCGACCTTCACAAGTATTTCATACTACAGAAAATATATGAGAACCTTTGGTCTAACGAACCAATATAACAGACAGGTATCAAACGTTTAGGTTTGGTGAAATCACGTGACCGTATTCTTTATTATGCAAATTGAAAAATATGAAGTTTCATTTTTATATCCTTCTAACACATCAGTTATAGTCTACTATCACCTGATAACTTTCTGTGTCCTTCAAATACTTAATATCCGGTGACTATTTTGCTGAATCGTTCGCATTTAATTGTTATATTCCGTTAGCATTCCCAGTGTTAAAGTCAGGTACCCCAACATGTTTAGGAAAATAATCTCCAAAAACTTCTTAATAATCCCCATGGCAACACTGTCCGATGGATTATGTCCATTGTGGCAGTTGTCAAAGATTCCCTGATTTAGAGCCGCGGATCCTCAATGCTGTAATTACCCAATTAAGGGGGACAATGACGCAGTTCGAATCGGGACTTACGATGCATTATATTTTGTCACGATATTCACCTAAACTCGACGTGACATCTACCCCATCCCGCGAAGACTTAATCGGAAACTAACATTTTCTACCTCATCTGTTTCAACACACGTCCATTGGTCTCAAATAAGATCTTAATGTCATTTTTTTCAGGTTAAGAGAAAGTGTTCAGCGTACTAGACCTGTACATGTATATAGATTTAATGTCGCACAGCACCGATGGCGTAAACTGTTCCCATTGATAAGGCATTATGATCAATTGAAGTAATCATATTTTTCGTCATTAAGAATGTTTGATATAATATGTCGGGATACTGACCAAAATTCAAATGACCCAAAATAGCAAGAGTTAGATCCGGCAGTCAATATTAAACCGTCGTCCATTAAATTATTTCCGCGTCAAATACTCGAAACATATATTTCGTATGACAGTTAGAACCAATTCCAAATGTGTATGAAATAAAATTTTTAGAAACACGAGATGGTGTCCTGCACGAGAGAAGCGGTCAACTTTTTACGATGTCCCAAGGACGTGATGATGCTCTGTACATAAAATCTTAATCACTGAACAGTATTTTTTATCCAGCTGAATTTCCAACTCTTTTTCCAGAGTGTGTATCCCAGTCCCACTTTGATTGTGGTTGTTCACTTGAACATCATGGAGATGTAAAACACATGATATTCATAATCCTTTTCGAATCCGTTATTCGAATCAAATGGAAGTATAGACGCCAGATTCGGCATATGACGCAGTCAGTATGTCGGCACCTCTTCCCACTTCCCTTATATGTGTTGTAATTCAGTATTCCGCCGTCGTCCAGATAGGTACTTTCAATAATCGTAATACCCTTTGTGCAAGACAGTGACAATTTCAGACGTGCATAAAATGATAAGGATATGTGACGTTAATATGTGACAAAATCCCTTGTGTTTGATGGTGATAAAGCTGATTGGTTTACAACCCAAAACCTGTCAAAACTTTTTTTCTTGAAATTGAACCACTAAAATATCAGGCTCGAAAGAATTTAAATGATCAATTGTATAAAAATGGAGATATGCTTTATCAAAATGTGGTCCATGACCCATTTTGGCATTTGTGAGGCATTTATATTAAGGATTTCATCATCTAGCAAAAACAATGAAAACTCTAACCAGAATTATATTGTGACATAATATATGATGATGTCTATCTATTTGTAAGAATTATAATTCGTTTTGGTCAAGTTTTTCTTACTAGAGAACACCCTCAAAACAAATGCCCCAAATATACCAAAATTGGTCAGGAAAGTCATTTTGATCATATATCTCGGTTTTTATGTAACTGAAAATCGTAATGATTTCGATGCCGATATTTCAGCATGTAATCCTCATCATCTGGATGATCGAACTGGTATCCGTATAGTACCCCTAAATTATATGCGCATGGAGAACCGACTATAACTTGAATGTATCCGGTTGATGCAATTAATTTTATGGCTAGTTGTAGAAATGAGTTTCGTCAATCATTGTACGTTTATTTACGATAAGCAGCATGAATCATAAGATATTATTTGTTGAGAGACATTTATGGTTCCTACAACTGTTTCAACCCACGATTTAGCGATGCTAGTATATGTAGGTCAACGTTTGGGCCAACTGCATTCTGATGTCAATTTGGTGTTTCATTGGGAACAATAATTTTATGTTTCGCGGCAGATGGGTTTCAGGATCTTTTACAAGATTGTGGATTAAGTCCGAGCTTCTTCTCGTCCATCTGCCACACCGACGGTGAATTTCTGACAAATTGCCGTGACTTGTGTCATATATATATCTCCCCAATAACGACGAGAAATGTCCAACCACGGAATTGTTCTTTTTCAAATCTATTCGGCCGTTCTACAGCAGCCCTCGCGTAAATTTATTAATGAATAAATTCCCTTCGAGTTCAACCCAATTTCGACAAGACCGTTTCATTTTTCGCATGTTACTAGTACGACTGACATCTACTTCACGTCATCCAAAAACTGCTTCATTTGAGGTTTCAGATAAATAGATGAAAGCACGGCTGGTAACAGTGTAACTGGCGACATATGAAAAGAATCTTTTCAAAAGTGGGCTGCATATTCAAGGGCGTAGGCAAGGGGGGGGGGGAGGAGGGCTTCGGGGGCTTCATCCCACAAATTTTGAGGGTCGGCAAAACAAACAAATAAAAGACAAAAACTAACAAAAAAGGAAAGAAAGAAAGAAAAGGCAAGCAAACATAGCATAGAAGCAAATGTTTTTCATTCTTTTCAAGTATTTTTTCAATTATTGCTTAAAACAGGGGAAATAAACTTATCACCGCCAGTGCGTACCAGTAGGCTTAAAATATCAGTGAACAAAGCAATAGATTGACGATTTAGATTTCGGGCTCAAATCTCGTGCGATCATCTCCGAGAACAGAATAGTGTGCCAATCGCCTATTTGGACGAAAAAACATTGAGCACGTCCGTTGAGCAGAATATTTGGTATTTTTTTCTCTATAAACTTTTGTTTTGTTTTTCAATTGAGATCCCAGTCATTTGTTCAGTATTCCTTCATACACAACTCTCAACTACTTTTCACAACGAAACCATAGAAATAAACCTACTTTCTGCCCCAGATATTTTTACCAGACGTTTTCGGCGATATTTCAGAGACAATTTATCGTACAACATTGAAACTTAAATCACACAGTAAATAAACTAAAAAAAATACTGATTTTATTCCTGTTTTTTCATTAAAATCGGTTGGGAATTAACGAAAGTCGCCAATACCTACCATATTATTTTGCGGCCACGATGACGTTGATCTGCCAGTATTTTTACATACAGGCTTGACGCCATGACGTCAAAAAAAACAATATCCCACAAATCTCCCATCTAATTATTGTTTTCGCGATTTATTGAGAACAACTGGAAGGATATTCTTGATACTTTGGAATAAAACGACTATTTGTTTTGTTTTATCTACTGTGTGAAGTGCAAATGTTGTCCGATAAATTTCCCCCGAAATATCATCGAAAACGTCTGGGATATATTATCTGAGACAGACAGTAGACCCAGACAGTAAGTCACTGAACTAGTGTAAATATAGTAAATCTGAATAAGTTTTTCCTACTATTCCAAGAAATTACAATCGTCTGGTCCGTCATTCATAATTCAGTCGTCGTCCATTAAAGAATATCCGCGTCCATAATCCAAAGACCCATTCTATATTCCATATAACAGTATTAGCACCAAATTCAAAAGACAATCATAGTATACATAAACATAGGCTAGTTTCCTGCAAGAGAGAAGCGGTCAACAGTTTTAAATGATGCCGGCAAGGCACCATGATGTTCCAAAAATATCAAAAGGAGAAATCGCCGATCAGTATTCTTAATCCATAATATTCGTTTTAAAGTCGTCATCTAGAGAATGATGTATCTCAGTCACGCTTTGATTGTGGCTGTTCATATGAGCACCATGAGAATCTTGAAGTACATGGGTTCTTACGGCCCCTAGCCCCGGGTTAAGCGGAATTAGGCACAAGTTCCGAAATGCTGTTTGGGAGTAAGTAGGCGTATTTGATGATATGTTTACACTCAATTCTTTAACCGGCACCTGGTAATAGTAATAGTAATATTTATATTATATTATTTGGAGCTTTGTCTGCTGGGATTATGACGAATTTACTCTGGAGATTTGCTAGAATTTCTAGCGAATTTAGGTTTCTCAGTACTTGTTTTGAGGACCACCAAGCTTACACGTTCGGCAACTGCAGGTCGAAAATTGTTCAGTTATCATCGACTAAACATGCAAAGCGACCATTAACGAACCAGATCTCATGTGCACAGTCACTCGTTAATGCAGCCAAAATGTGCTATCAGGGCGAGATAGTATTGTGTAAGGATTAACTTGAATTATAGCGCAACCCTGCGACTGGCTGATCTTTCCAGCTTGTATATCAGTAGTGATCGTCACTGTTATGAGATATTTTAGCACAAATTAAACAAGTACAATTGTTACAATCTCATACAGCTGAAATACTCTCAGAGAGCGCCAATTTACCATCAGTTTTCAAAAAAAGCTCAGGCTGCCAGGGAGATACCCCCCTCTGAGACTCTCCTCCTTTCAAGCCCTCCCCAGACTTCACAACTTGTCTACGCCCTTGCTATTATTTTAGTAAATACATCTGACGAGTTGGTCGCGGATTTCTCGTCGGTAATGGAAATATATATCTCCGCCCCCAGCCGGAGCAATCTGTCAGAAAGTAATGGCGGAAGAGGTAGAGGAAGATCGGACTAATATAATGTTGATATTTAGGGCATGCTCATGGGCGTACCATTGTTATGAGGAGTATCAAGGCTCGTGTAACTTTTTCACAGTACGGCTTGGTTGAATTTCCGAACGCCAGCTCGACTTTGAAAGAGGGCGATCCATACGATGTCCATATGATTTCACTCTTGTTTTACTTATTAATAAAGACTGCAGAATCATCGCGTCCGAGAGTACAGGTTTGTTATTAAATATCATACTTTGAGAGCCAACGATTCCTGGTTTCGTCGATCTCATGTTCTTTTAAAAAGCTGTAATTGATCACCGTGTTAATCATGCTGGGTAGAAGTATCTCTGTGTAGTTGGATCTATTAACATTGGGGCAAATTGCTGCCAGTGTATAGTTACTGCTATGAACGATTCGTTTTAATTCCCACGATAAGTTGAAGGAAAAAACAATCCACCAGGGATATGAATATTTGGTGCTGCAGTATAAAAAAAGAATTTCTTCTAATATGCTGTCCTTCAGTATATTTTAAAATACAAGAGGCTATCATAGCTCCTACGCGATAGAGTTTTCTTAATTCATCAATAAGCTCATTATTAAACTTAACGATTCGTTTATCATCACTTTCTCGCCAGTAAAGTGGAACGGGCGGACGGATTTTATGTATTTTTCATTTCTGTTTTAGTTGGGCACAAGGTATTCTTTGCGAGATATGCGTCGAAGCAAGCTGACCGGTGATCTGATCATTTCGTTTGCAGAATAATTAAATATGTGATTATTGTCTGATTAATTAGTGTAGCATGAACACCGTAGCAGCATACAGTAGCTCTCTGATCTCTGGCGAATCGTGTGAAATGGGATTTGTTAGCACAAGTCGACTTTTGACTTTAGACACTTTAGAACTAAAGTAACAAATAAAACGAATCTTCGGGCAGAGGCAAAATTCTGCACCTGTGGTGATGATTAGAGAAATATGAATTATAATGAACCTTAAAATCATCATTATTTCTTGATGTTTATGATGCGTTATCGTATGTCAGAGCAGTATTACCTCGACTTAATGCACTTCCTCGAATAAACCTTGCTCGTGTGGCTTGTGAGTAGGTTCTCTGTAGAGTATTTTCAAAGGAGTCGGTAAACGTGCTAAAGGATGTGAAGGGTAACGCATTGCAGCTTGTATCGTCCATCAATAGCCCTATGTATTTCTATGCTTTAAAGGTGGAATGTAAATATTTTCATATTTTCCTTTATATGCCATTAATTGACGTTTTATTGATGCCAATACCGGCCGATCTTCTTCGTTTCGTTTTATTTTAAGAATTTTGTCTCCGAGTAGGTTCAGTGTTGTGCTCTAAAGATGAGTATCACGAACCGAGAGCTCTACCGCATGGCCATCATCGTGTGGTAATATTCTGAACAGAACCGTGTCATATTTCGCCAAGGCGAGAACGTGCAGTGTTATGAGGATGATGATGACGATGATGATGATGATGGAGATGAACGCTATAGAGATCTTGAATAACACGATGTTCATAAGGCTGCTAGTTCTGCTCGTGGTATCATGGCCGCGATACGGTTGTGTGCTGGTCGACAAAAAGAGATGAAGGCAGAAGTTTTCGACTTATCATATACAATTTCATATGGCATTGCTTTGATATTTGGAGACAAAAGTAAGAACCGTTTTCAGATACAATAACATAGACGTGATTGGGACATTTATAATCACCTGGCAAGACGTTATCATACAGGAACTACACAAATATTACCAACACTAACGACCCATATGATGGCTAAAAGCCTTACTGATGCATCGCGTTGTTCCAACGAGATATGATGTCTATATGAATTTAGAAGAAAAACAGCATTGTTGTACCAATATCGTTCTCAATTTGGTCTTACGTTTACGCAGTTTCTTTTAATTCGGAGATATAAATACACTGTGTGACCATTACTGTATTAAGAGAATTAAACGAAAAGCCAAAGACTGACTTACATACGAAGTGGGAAATGAGGAACGTTTAACATAGAGGTTATGTTGATAACAGCTGAACGTTTTTATGGTTTAGTTTGATTGGATTCTGTCCTAGTGGGACATATAAAATCGAAAATGAGACTCCGTATCAACGTGTTTTCTGCCATTAATGTTCAACAAACATTTTTAAATGATCAATTCAAGGCTCAAGCAAGTATTAATGTCCATGATAATGAATTTCATGCTGGTACCATCAATATGCCTCTCGACATTTCCCCTAGAAACCTTACCCCCGTGTGCAAAGAAGGGACTCTAGATTCTTCACGTGAGCTAACCAAATTGTACTGATGGTTCCATTAAAATTTCTCTAATATTTCTCACGAATAGTCAACCTGTAAAATTAGTAGATATGGCTATTAAATTCAACAATTGGGTCCAGTTGTGATGCTCTTTCCACTCAACACGTTTACTTGTATGACAACACGTGCACCTATATAATTTGACATTGATACAATTTTGACATTCATCATGGATATTCGTACGAACTTTTAGAATATATCAGGTCATGGGTTGTGGCGAAATTTAGTTAAGCGATTAAAGGTCCACGTTAAATTCCAATCCACGTGTATTCGTCCTCGTGCCTACTGGAAACCTGTTTAAAATAGAAGGAAGCAATAATATGAATCCAGAGTATTATCACGTATTGACAGTACCACATGTCTTATTGAAAGGAAGAGATAATACGCTTTCTGATGAACTTGTGTATACTTTGGAGAAGATTGTTCTTCTGTAACAGTGAACCCGGCCAGTCACGTATTTCCTAAGCCACTCAGTGATGCCCTGTGGCGTTCTATGAGATTAGCCGCCATTACCATTCCCACTGCAAGGGAAATACTTGATGACTGCTAAGCTGTAATCATCGTTCATGTAGAGACGACCTAAAAGTAATTATAATTCTGTGCCATGGCTGTATGGCTCTTCAAAGGCCTCCACAACAAGATAGGATATTAGAATGTCACTTGACATTGTTGACTACATCTTTCTGGTGAGTACATTTGTGGAAGAGCATGGGTATGGTCCGTGCACATTTCTCTCAGTATTGTGTATCATATATTTTGGACTGAACCATATGATGACCCGGGATAATAGGAAATGGATGCAGGCTTCACCAACAGCAATATATTAACAACATTGGGCGTTAACTATGACTTGCAAAAATTCATCATTTGGACGGGAATGCAGCATATTTAAAGATATATATGTGCGAGGCTAATAAGCTTAGAATGTCCACCTTTCTATTCGAAAATGTTTGCAATGTTATACTTGTAGAACCGAATTGGAAATTATTTGGGGAATATCAAACCGTTTTTAAAAAAATATCCAACTATTAGCATCGACAAAATGTCTATCGATTGTCATTTGTATTCATTTTGTACAATTAACATAACAATGCCCAAGACGTAGGTAGATATACAGCTAATCAAATTATAACACAATAATGAGACCAGTCATATCGGAGATTCAGCAGCTCGTCGTTCTCCAAAATCTTAGCTCGTTTCTTGATAGAACATTGACGAAAAACATGATGTTCCTAACGAAGACGAGGCATTACGATTGTCATTTTTCAACCTTTGCTAATCAAACCTATTTCTTTCGAAATTTGACATCATCAAATCACCAACTTTTCCTTGCCATGTTGAAGGCAATAGATTCAGCAATCAGAGCTATATTTGGATAATTCATAGACCCCACATGAACATCTGCAATAAAAGCGCGGCTGAGATACTAAGGCTACGTCCGAGTATCCACTGTATTATCGGGTCTGAATGTGAGGTGCCGAGGGAAGCTTTCCTTTACAGCCATATGGTTGTTTTTAGTCGCCAGATGTCGTCAGTTTTTTCCACCTCTTGGATATCGCTCCAATTGAATCAAAACGCATTTTTGTTGCTATTAATATATAATTCATATCGATGAAGCAGGGGAACTCCCAATCAGATTCCCCCATCACCATTAAATGTTTTGATAGTTGAGACCTCCGAGTGTAATTTGTATTTTGCCATGCGGAAGATAGACTTCAAAATGGATAATAACCATCTAGAACTGCCCCGTCGGAATGCTCATCCTGTTGACCGTGTGATTAGTGGATTCTAAGCACGATGAACCGACTACCTTGATGTTATCCGCGAAACAACCAATTTTTCCTCAGTGGAAATAAAGCGAGCCTAGACTAATAAACATTTAAGCATTATGTTACAAGCGAACGTGAACTGGGTATGTAAAGAATATTACTCTTTGACTGATACAATGTATAAAATATCAGCAATGCCTCGTGGGGATGAAATTACGCGGTAGAATTTTTAATGGACATTACATTATACAAGGTTATCTTCACACTACGATCCCTCAGAAAAAAATACTGAATGCTTATCAAACGGTTCATTTTCCCTCAAATTCCCAAGAAACTCCTGACTGCTTGCCCAAAATAAATCTTTGTAATGTGTTTCCATATCAGAGCCCTTACATTATTTGCTATTCGATATTTGTATCGTGTTGTCGTTCCAGTTAAGATGTCCACAGCGACAATAACACCGTGACTGACAAACAGAACATCACATGATTCATTCTTGATCCTTCGATGTTTTGGGGAGGAATGCAATCAGAATATCGGCATGTGAAGTCATATAGCTTCTTGTCAGTACGCCTGCATTTTCTCCACCATCATTGCATTCATTTTCCAATCAATGAACATCAAATGAGACTTGGTCCAACAAATATCAGACTGGACAAGTTGTCATGGTGTGTGATAAGAAGTCATCGTTCATTAGTGACAGCAGTGTCTTGCGAACAAGGCCTATCCATTATGCACTCAGAAATGCTGAATGGACGGCAGCGGTCTAGACAATTAACGCGTGACTGAGATAAATCATTCTTTAGATGACGACTTTACAACGAATATTATGAATTCAGAATACTGATCAGCGATACGGATTTGATATTTTGGAACATCATGATGTCTTGCCGGCATCATTGAAAACTGTTGACCGCTTCACTCTTGCAGGACATAAGCCTATGTTTATGTATACTATGATTGTCTTTTTGAAATTTGTGCTAATACTGTTATATGGAATATGGAATAGGTCTTTAGGTTATGGACGCGGATATTCTCAAATGGACGACGGCTGAATTATGAATGACGGACCAGACGCCTGTAGTAGTGAATGTGGGATCTGACATACCGTAAATAAATGCAGCGAAACTGCCTTTGTGTGCGGCAAATATAATATTGTTAAAAAATCATGACGAAGTCAACTGGTTTGTTTTCTGGCTAACTAGTTTCACCGTGTCGACACGGTTTATCAAAGCTTTATTCGATCAAATAAATTACGGCTATTTATACATACACACATGTAATATTGACTTGGATACTGTAGTCTAAGCGACAGTATATCTAACGTTAAACAAGTTCATACATGGCAATATAACAATCGACGGATTTATATATATATATATATATATATTAAATTATTGTGTTCCATTTATTATTTAGCTTGAACGGTGCCTGTAATTGTTTAGAAAATCTCAGGATGTCACTATGTTAGAATGTGCTATGGTTGCTTAATTTTGAAGGTATTTCAAAATGATCATAGAAATCATTGTGTGTCTATAATATAATTCCCAAGATATTCTTGAATTGATACGTCTGGTGCTTCATCATTGTCGAAGCCACCAAATAAAGTGTTTTGGCTGTTGGTAGATTTAGACTGTAGACGGTGGAAAGATTATTTGATAGATTGACTTTTTGGGTAGAAAATAGTGGACAATGAAACAAAAAATGTATAACAGTTTCGTCACGATGACGGCAACTACACTGTCAATTTTCTGATAAAACAAACAAGTGCCTTTTCAAGTTGCTACATCCATTTCTAAGTCGACATAGAAGGATATTTCTTTTCGAAACCTACATAATACCAATGATGTGTGAGGCTTAATATCAAAAATTTCAAGGGATTTCCTGTCTAAGACATAAAGACATATTTTAAACCCTTTAAGATAGAAAGTTTACTTTGTCCTTCACCAAATATATCTTCAATTTGATCGTCCCGGTTACATTTGTCGTTGAAGGCTACCCCAAGTTGATTGTGATTTTGAGGTGGACTTAAGGGAGACTTAAAAAATAATAGAGATTGAGGTGGGAATCTGACGAAGAGAGACAAGGAGGGAAACGGTCTCATCATTAAATTTGATAAGCCAAGTTCGAGCTCACTATGAGATTACTACTAAATCATGGTTGATGGACAGCAGTTAAGTCGTCAGAAAGTATGTAGAGACAGGTATCGTCGGCAAATAGGCGAATATTATTCAAGATATGATCACGCAGGTCGTTAATAAATAGCAAAAACAAGAGAGATCCGAGAACAGACCCCTGTGGTACCCCGGCAACGTGACAAAGAATAGTAGAGGTTTTACCTAGCAGAACAACACGCTGACAGCGGTCTTTTAGATAATCTTCAAAATACTGACGAAGGCTACCTGTTATACCAAATTACTGGAATTTATGCAATAATCCACGTTGCCAAACTCTGTCAAATTCCCACGATATATCAAAAAATAAAAATAAAATATCTTTTCGTTCATCTAATGCTTTTGTTATTTGAAAGTAAATATTTGATAACTTTGTAACTGTCAAGTTAGAGGGAAGAAAGCCAGATTGATTCGGCGTTATGTCGTGTCTGATGTAATGTACAGGTACGGTACTTAACACAACAACATTTTACTGACTGCATATTTCTGAAAACATCACAAGAATCAAGACTGACAAGAGAGTCTTCCATTATGGGGCGTCAAGAGATGTTGGCGAGAGACAGTATGTCAAAACTGAACCGAATCGTTTGTTGCAGGTTATACAGATCTTAAGATACGAACATCATAATTTCTTGGCGATTGTTTGATATCATTACCCGAAAGTACGCGTTGCAGCCCAAATTCGAACGGATTCAACGTAAATTATCTCTTGGGTCTATTTATAGATTACAAACTTTGACGACAGATGGTGGGAAATATAACAAATGCTAGTTCGAAGTAACGTAGAATAACGAAGCGGCAACTATTTTTTTCAGAAACACTAACACTGGAAGAGGCAAATTAATACGACCCTCCAATGTCATCCCATCTTCTTCGCAACAAAACCAGGACAATGCGTACATCTGTTTTGCTGATTCTATCTACATAAAACGGTCGATTTTCTAACAGTGACCACCACCATATGACTCTGCAATACCTTAAAGGCGAACCCGAAGAATCTATGGAAACTTTTAGGAGAGGAAAGAACTCACCATTCTGAGTAAGATGACGTTTATCCCATAAAAATACTCCTGACGGTTGCTGAGATAATGGAGTCTGAATTATAAATCTGATATTCAGGGAATTTATGCAAATGAGATCTGTGAGCAAACCCAGATAATGAACTAGATTTATGTTAGTACATATATATTTACAGATCTTGAGGTCCAATCTCTTTCAAATTTATCGTATTGATTATTTATAGCATTAGGACTATAATGGTTTTGTTTTCAGAAAAAAATCCAACCATTTTTAGAAATACGGTTATTACTAAGGGTTTTATCTCAAAATGTTTCTGGGTAGTGGAATCTTGATTATACAATATTCAGTAAAACGGTCTATGTTCATTATAAAAATCACTTCAACAATTTAAGTACCTGAGCTGAAGCACTTGGTTACCGGCTGCTATTGTAACAATATTTCTCAAACTATTGTTAATCAAATGATAAAAAAATTAGACAAAATCTATCTTATTTCAGATCAGATTATTATTTACTAATTTACCAAGCAGTTTTTGCAAAGCAAACACATAAATAAAAAAAATTAGAAAATCTGACCTAAAAATCACAATGGTGCAAATCCGACGAGGAAGCTTATGTGGAATATGGATCTTAGTGGGAAGATATTGTCTAGTATATGTGGGTTTATGATACAACTCGGTGAATAGTTTGTTTTCGTTTTTAGTTATCAAAATATGGAGAAAGGGTAAACTATTACTGTATTACATGGTAAATTTGGTATTCGGAGTCAGCGTTTGCAAAAGATATAATTTTACTAGCTACAGACTACAAGCACTCTTTTCAAGATGGGAGAGTGTTTTTTCTGCCACTAAAATGTGAAAGTTGGGATCTTAAACATGTAAATAGGCAAATTATATATGGGGGCCGGATATATGTAGATCTATTGTATGTCAAATAAATAGAATACGACAAGAATTTATATATTATAATAATAGCTATTTTGTTTGATATAACCTCATTATTGTAGAGCCAGACACACTGTCTCATCTGAAGGGAGAGATTAAAATGCCATTACATGACATGCGATTTATTGGAAATACTTTTCACAATCATGGTGCTATTTTGAGATCACTGCTAAAAGTGGGCATTTGCTGGAAAAGAATGCTTTATCAATCAAACTACAGTTGATGGGAAGTGTGCGGAAATGAAAGCTACACGTGTCGATTGATGAAGTATTGTCGGCATCAAAGGAAGCAACAGCCAATGAAAACCATCATCACTAGCTCGTTAGAATAATTCCAAGTTAGCCTGTTCACATCTAATATTCTTGTGGGAGGGAACGATTTTGAAAAGGTACACTCGATGTTGTGGCTGCATCAAAGCATTCGTTGTCAAGGATAGATATGTCAGTAAACTATGATAAAGTCCCCTGTAAAGATCTCCAAAACACCTAGCTGTCTGGATGAATCAACTGCTTTGAAATTTCTCTTCAAGGATATGGATTCACTAACCAGCTTAAACTTACCATTGTAATACTTTATCATTAATGTCCCATACTAATTGAGAGGTCATACATTCAATTTAGATATTAGCTGAAGGGTAGTCCAGCCTGTGTGACATATTATTGATCTTCAGACGGCATAGAGCGTCTGTATGGTGATTGGATTGCATTTTCATTTGATAACTGAGGCATACCAATTTCAGAGAGATTTTCCTCTAGGCTGAACATACCTGTTTGAACAGCTTAATATATCAGTCTCCACTTACATTGTATTTGTTTCAATCAAGTAATGGACATTATTATTTTGAATTTGTGATCTGTCAGGTATTCTTCATCATGGTGTTCAGTATTAACAAATTTTGTTTGATAATGTGACCAAATTTAGAGAAGACCCTTTTGGTCAATATTTTCAAGCAGTCTTGTCCAGTTATTGTGTATACACCATCTTAAACTGGTCCTAAATTGGTCTAATAAACATGTTATTGTCGTTGATATTTACTCAATTCATTAGGATATATCAGGATGATATTAGAGCTATATTAAATTTGGATGTGAATGTTAGACGTTTGTTTTGAATTACCATACAGTGGTGCTATTGTGTTCAGATTTTTGGATCATTTGTGCTTTCTAATATTGTCTGTGTACACCTACAATCACAAGTAAGCTTATTTAAATACTGCACCACCATTGTTAAACAACATTTTGTGATCACATCAAGAAAAAATATCACTGAAATATGTTTTAATCTTGGTTGGTGTACATGCACAGGAGTTTTTGTCTAGGTTAATTGTTGCCCACCTTATTGTCTTTTTCTCTCTTTCAGGCAGTCGCAGAAACGCTAGATCCCACACTGAATCCAATTCTTATTCAAGAGACTTTCCAACGAGGAGGACATCGCCTCATGAAACTGGGCGACACAGAAATTGAGTACAATGAGAATTTTAGGTGGGTGGCATATGTCAATTGTTCTCTTTATACTTCAATCTGTTTGGAATGATAAGCACTGTCAGGCAGTCCATATGTCCATTCAAGTTACATGTACTCACAGTCTCCTGCTGCCAAGATATCTCTCCGTCTAAAAGTAAATAGACCTGATTGGAATGAAGATGTCCTTGCAAGAGCCAGTTTGGCTATACAGAAAGCCCAAGTGATTCTTTTGTGCATCCTCACAGTTGCAACAAAATATGGGAAGGAAATTGAAAGTGCAGGGGAAATCGAAGAAAACTGGTTAAAGCTCTAGTAGGCTTGTTTTTCACATAATAGATGGAAATCCAAGCAGATTCTCACTCTGTAACTGACTCTATGGGAATTCACAGGGATCCAAAGCTATCAGTTGGTTGAGATTGTTCAGAGGAATCTACAGAATTGATCCCATGGAAAAGCAAGCCTTGCTCTAGAGCTAGCTTATCTGCTTCATTTATTGTGATAAAAACATCTACATTCAGTGTGTTATCATTTGAGAATCTATAGATATTATAAGAAGCAGCATTCATTAATTATGTATTGTTGGTTTGCAGGTTGTACATTAAGTAACCCTCACTACCTGCCCGCTGTCTATAACAAGGTGAACATCATCAATTTTACAGTCACCTTTGATGGTCTCCAGGAACAGCTCCTCTCTGCTGTCGTCAGTCAGGTTTTTCATGCCTTTACTATTGTAGACAGACCGGGCTGAAACTCAACAATAAAGTATAGCTGGAGTCATGCTAGTGAATCCCAGCATTCACCAGCCCCCAGCGTTTACTAGCTCACCCGCTTGACATTTGTCACCTATTTGACATCTCTGCCATCAACACTGGGTGAAATGTGCCAGTTTCCGAATTCGGAAAAAGGGCGGAAACTGGGTGGAAACAACCGGATTCCATCTAGTTTCCGCTCAGTTTCCGCATAGTTTCCAAATTGTAAACTGGACAGATACAAGATGGAAACTGCACGGAAACCATGGAGCACCCCAAGCGGAAACTGAGCGGAACCCAGGATTCCGGAGGTGCGGAATAGTGAACGTGTTACAGTTTCCAAGCTGTTTCCGCCAAGATTCCGCAGCGGAAATTATGCGGAATCTGGGCCGGAAACAGGATTGAAACCGGTTGGAAACTGTAACACTCTGCTGGTTCCGCACTGGAAACAGCGCGGAAACGGGCTGGAAATATGAAATATCCAAATAGAGCTGTGCAGAAAATAAGCGGAAACAGGTTGGAAACAGACCGTGCTTAAAAGGTTTCCAACCAGTTTCCGCCTAGTTTCCGACTAAGTTTCCAAATTGTAAACTGGACAGAAACAACACCGAAACTGGGCGGAAACCATGGAGCATGCCAAGCGGAAACTGAGCGGAAAGAGGTTGGACACAGACCGTGCTTAAAAGGTTTCCAACCAGTTTCCGCCTAGTTTCAGACTAAGTTTCCAAATTGTAAACTGGACAGAAACAAGACAGAAACTGGGCGGAAACCATGGAGCATGCCAAGCGGAAACTGAGCGGAAAGAGGTTGGACACAGACCGTGCTTAAAAGGTTTCCAACCAGTTTCCGCCTAGTTTCCGACTAAGTTTCCAAATTGTAAACTGGACAGAAACAAGACAGAAACTGGGCGGAAACCATGGAGCATGCCAAGCGGAAAATAAGCGGAAACAGGTTGGAAACAGACCGTGCTTAAAAGGTTTCCAACCAGTTTCCGCCTAGTTTCCGACTAAGTTTCCAAATTGTAAACTGGACGGAAACAAGACAGAAACTGGGCGGAAACCATGAAGCATGCCAAGCGGAAACTGAGCGGGAACAGGTTGGAAACAGACCGTGCTTAGAAGGATGGAAATTAGCTACATCACACTGTAGCTGGTTATCAGGAAATAGATGAAAATATTTAACCTCCAGTACAGGAATACAAATGTGACAGAATTGCAGGTATACCTCAAACTCACGGCAACAAGAAAAGCTACTGATTTGCAGGACAGGTGTGGAAAGTATGCCACCCAATGTTTTTTTTTTCATTTTGCAGAATAAATTTCACCGAATATGTCACTTGAAGCCGTGTTTCATTTTTGAAATATTGAAGTGGCTAATTTGAATAATTAGTCGCATAAAACGAAGCAATACGTTGCAGTGAAAATAATGGAATAATGAAGCAATGGATGCTGTTGAAAGATTCATGCAGTCCGGCATGTTTGTGAATGTCCACATTTTCCATAAATATATAAAACCTGAAGTTGACATAGCCTATACCTCGACTGGGGTATAGGCTAATACCTCGATCAAGGTATAATACCCCGATCAAGGTATTTTCCCCAACCTGTTTAAGTTACGATAAACAGTCTAATAATCCAACTGCCAACAAAAGAAGTGCACGACACATTCTCATATTCACTGAAAAGTTTCCATGGACATTTATGTATCACAGCTGGCTAATTCCGCCCATAGGAAATCCAGATAAATTGCCATAATTTATTAATCCCAGTATGTATTTCTGGTATATTTTGATGTATGAGTACTGAAATCAATTTGTAAAGAATATTGGGCACCAGTCCAAACTTGTAGCATATCTGTACCCCAGTTGATCAATTCATGGAATTGTTCCCCGTTCTTGTTTAGCATGTTGTAAGAGGGAATGATACCAAAACAGAAATTTATTTATTTCCTCTCATAATCCATAATCCAAAGTCTAGGACGCTATAAACTTATGTCTGTAATTTTTCCTTTATTTAGAATGTTCAAGATCAAAATTTGAGCCTGATATGGGTGCAAAGTTTGATTGAATAATCAGAGAATTATCACCATATATAGTTATCATGAACGTCGCTCGCATGGGCTTACTCCGTTCAACTCCGCCCATTAGCGAACAACGGTGCAGATTCCCCACATATTTTAAGATAAGATTTGTCTTTATTTCGCAAAGATTTTCTGAAGTTAATGCCGTAGAATATTTGTAAGATGTTTATCTAGGCACAGCAGAGCTAAAAGCCGGACGAACTCCGAGAAAATCGAGTCCACAGCGCCCCCATAAAATATGTGGGAATCTGCACCGTTGTTCGCTAATGGGCGGAGTTGAACGGAGTAAGCCCATGCGAGCGACGTTCATGATTGAACTATCACCATATAGAGGCCTTCTTTTTAACAGAAATTCAGTGCCAAATGGATTTTTAAAAATGTCTTCAAATGTTTTTGCAGTGCATCATTGTGCTATACAGTGTGTGGCTGTGTATACCATTTGTAAATACGTACATAATATTTGACCAGAATAGAGCTTGATCTGCTCAATGTAATGTACCCACCGAAAACCATCACGGGGAGCCCAGTTTTCAACATAATTTTTTCACGTTTATGCCGGGGGGAAATGCTCAGTTTTCTCCACACCGATGAATGGGAGATAATTTTGCGATGCTTACCTGGTCCAAATCATTCCTGGTATCGTAATTCGACTCTTTTCCGCTTGGTATCTTCTAATATGACACAGTTTGATGAACAAGATCGTCACATACGAAAAAGAAATAGGCAGCCATTTGTAAAATAGTCCCAATCCGTACTGCTGTGGGGCGCCGTGATCTCTTCCCAAGGTTAAATTGGTCTTGACTGTTTTCCACCTTCGTTCCAACAAATAATCACATGCTGTTTGTACGGACAGAAAGTTTTGTGGCATTTGTTATATTTAGCTTGTAATTTTATTCCAGTTAAACTCGATAACATGCCTTGCCAGGGGACTATATTTTCGATGGCTGATCACTGCTTCAAGGCGAGATAGACAGAGACATATCATTACTGTGAGGAGTTTTGCATTGGAATGTTATGGGTCATGTCAGTGCAACACCAAACCGTGGGACAGCTGTCATGCAGATCATGGTCGCGACTGAAATATCGGCTTATATTATATATTTTATTTAATTAATCCGTCTTCTTGGTGCCGTCAAGCTTATGGCTATCATATTCTGTTGTTTGTTTTTAGTATATAAAATATTTTTTTTATTCCCAGCAGTGGTCCAAATTCAACAAAAATGTGTACCGGCATTTTATTCTAGTATCAACAAAAGTGGATGAAGTTTCACCCACTTCTGGTATCGATGTTGGGATATATATGAAATTTTTTGGTACCGATATTTCACGGAAGAAATTCGATTATTGCAAGTTTGGTTTTAGGGTTCACGTTGGAATAAAATGAAAGTTTAAAATTAATTAAAATGCATAGAAAATATAAATAAAATTGTCAAATTTTTAAAACCCCCCGCCCATTAATTTCAGAAGACTCCCAAACTACAACAACGAATGTTATTCGCATATAGGCCTTTAGGGCGCTCCAAATTTATCAGCCACGTACACAATTATTCTTGAAAAATTGCAACTATTTTGAATATATTCATGGGGAATTGCAAATTGTCATTTTGAGACTGGCGGCCTATACACAATATTATAAGCAAGTGTGTGGGTGGGGCTGGGGTGTGCTAAATTGGGGGGGGATATGGACGAAGATTTACCTCTATTTATATGGATTCATCCCAGGTATCTCGTGTCACCATTTATTTATGTAATGTCATTTGACAGGAAATAGGAAAAAGTCAAACTTCTTCTAACCTTACGGTAACGGAATCTATACACTGCATAACATGGCCTGTTTCCGGTTTTGCGATGTTATAATCCTGTTGATTGGTTGAATGCAATAGATGAGCCAATCAGAAGCGTCGTACATTGGGACGGGGCTTCCGGTTTTAGTCGTCGACAGAATGACCAGCTGCCTGTGGAATGACTGTACGGGGTTGAGGGGAAATTTTCGAAATGAAACGTTGACAACTGAGTTTGAGCGAAGCCTTCAAACGAAATAAAAGATCATCTTTTCACGGGGATGGCGATGCTGTCAGTACAGTGCCGCCGAATATTAATGACAGCGACTCAAAATGTGACTATGTCGAACATTTTGATGCAGTGCCAGTTACAACAACAACGACAATGGGGTCGTCAAATTCACCCGTTAAAGCCAATGACGGCATATTAAGTGGCAATTAATCGTCAACACGGAAAAAAACTTTAAATGAACCTATTTTGCAATTTGAGCATAAAGATACCCCCCCCCAAAAAAGATTATATGTAGATTTGGCATGATGTTCAGATTTCAGAACAGTTTAGGCCAGGTCAAATTTCTTCACACCGCATAAGCCTATTTGTTTAGCTTCCACTTCAAAATCTACCAAGTTCTTACTTAATGTTGATTTTTCTTAATACACCTGTTTGATATTGTTATGTAAGCTTAATAGAAATCTGGCTTCATGGGCTACATGGGGGGTGACTGGGCATGCTGGGATGGGGTAGCTTAATTGCTGAATGCTACATAAAAATACCCTGTGCTAGGAATTTTCATCCCAAAATGGCTCAGATTGCACCACAGAGCATCTGGGGTTTCTGGCGGCCCCCAGGCCCCCGGCCTAATTTTTAAACGCCTCGCTGCGCTCGGCAGTTAACAACCACATACACCTGTTTAGATATGATTGTACAGGTGTTCCCAAAGAAATGGAGAACCCTGAGTGGAAACTGAGATCAGTTTCTGACCAGATTCCGCTGGAGCGTAATCTGGGCGGAAACAGGTTGGAAATTTCAATACCAGTTTCCAGTCCATTTCCGCTGGATTGCAAACAGAAGGGAAACTGACATCAGTTTCTGACCAGTTTCCACTGTAGCGGAAATTTAAGGACGGCTTTCCGTCCAGTCTCCGTGCACCGGAATCTTAGCTGAAACCTATGTCAGTTTCCGACCTGTTTCTGCACAACCGGAAACAGGCTAGAAACTTAATAGCAGTTTCCGGTCCATTTCCGCTGGATTTGAAACAGAGCGGAAACTCACGTTGGTATCTGAGCCGTTTCACAAGCAGGTCGGAAACTTCAATACCAGTTTCCAGTCCATTTCTGCTGCATTGGAAACAGAGCGGAAACTGACATCAGTTTCTGACCAGTTTCCGCTGGAGCGTAATCTGGGCGGAAATTTAACAACAGGTTTTTGTCCAGTTTCCATGTACCGGAATCTTGGCGGAAACCTAGGTCAGTTTCCGATCTGTTTCTGCTCAAGCGGAAACCGGCTGGAAACTTGAATAGCAGTTTCCAGTCTATTTCCGCTGGATTGGAAACATGGGGGAAACTCGCGTCGGTTTCCGAGCTGTTTCTGCTCGAGCGGAAACAGGTCGGAAACTTCAGTACCAGTTTTCAGTCCATTTCCGATGCATTGGAAACAGAGCGGAAACTAACATCAGTTTCCCACCCGTTTCCGCTGAAGCGTAATCTGGGCGGAAATTTAACAACAGGTTTCTGTCCAGTTTCCGTGCACCGGATTCTTGGCGGAAACCAAAACACCTGTTTCCACTGGTTTCCGCTGGAAATGGGGTGTTACAGTTTCCAACTGGTTTCCGCCAAGAATCCGCATTTTTGGAAACCAGTACATTTCACCCAGTGCAAGTGTTAAATGTATATTTTCAAAATGAGTGCATTAGCATGACATGCTGGATTTACCTCTTGAGATTGTCCTTGTCCTGTACGTGTGTCTGTCCATTCAGGTGCCCGATTACCTGATAAGCCGATTGACATAGCATTGCCAAACTTGGTACATTTAATACTGCTGAGGCTGAGGGGTTTGTGCTTTCTCATGTTTCTGGTTTTTCAAAGCAGACAAATGCCAGTACACATAATGAATAGGTAATCTCACTCTGATTTGGTTTGTCTGTGTACATGTATTCAGTCTGGTTATTCTGTAATAATAGTTTGAGGCTCTACTATTGGATTAAGGTAAAGTCTCTAGTAATTCAATCAATTTAGGCTAATAATGTCTGGTGGCTGAAAGTGTTCAGCTTCGATTGTGTAACCAAGCTACATGTAGGACATCCACACTAGGGATCAGTGTCCATCCTACAAGTTGCAATAGAAAAGGATATAAGAAGGGGTGCTGATAACCAGGATATTCTTAGCTATTACACCACCTCTCAACTCCATTGGATAAAAAGTTAAACTGGAGGACAGTATCTTGTAGAGTTACAACACATATAAGGTAAGTGGGAAGAGGTGCCGACATACTGACTGCGTCACATGACTTCACAGAATAGTCCTCTGGTTAACCTATTCTAAAGCACATACCAATAATCTAACAATTGATATGTGTTGTATCTCAGGTACGCCTTTATTGTACCTGTTCATGTGGCAACTTGGATGATATGACCACACGGCCCCTAGCACCGGCATAAGCGGTATTAGATACAAATCTAGAGAGCTATGATGGAATGCTCTGACAACTCGTATACTGGTAATTGGTGAGCTGTTTCGCTGTGACAACTCGTACATTGGAGATTGGTGAGCTGTATCGTCGTCAGATGTAAATGACGGCATTTAACACAAAAAACTAGTCTCTAATGCAGTTTTGAACAATTAGAGATGAATACATAAGTTAGAACATATTGTATTTTGGAATTAACTTCAGGCTATTTATGATGGCTTGACATTGCAACACTAGTCAAAGCTCAGGGGATTTCAGCTTCTGTCAGGAGATTTGGTTCATTTGTACTTGATATACTGTATACATTATGTGCACTTGAGTACATTATGTACTTAGTACTAGCGATTTAGTTGATATGATGATGGATGAGAAGGCTATGGTGAGCTTTCATCATATTATTACCACATGTGATGTATTTTTGTGTCAAAGCCTATGAAAGGATTCACTGATTATCTGTCAAAGGTTGGAATGATTCATCTCAACATCACTGTGATCATGTTGATGAGAATCTATTCAGTCAGCGTGTTTTATTTAGATAATTGTCAATTTTGTTAAGTGTTCAATGATTCATCCATTGGTCCCCTTAAATTGTTTGTCCCCTTATCATGATTGGCTATGCCTCCCATCATGATTCCATTTGTCCCCTCAACATGCTTGCCGTTGTCCCATAAATTTTTTGATTCCCTCTTGATAATTGCCTTTGTTTCCTTGAATTGTTTGCCCCCTCATCATGATAGCCTTTGTCCAGTTAAAGCATTTTTTCCACTCATCATGATTGCATTGGTTCCTTTCAGTCACTTGTCCCCTCATTCTGATTCCACGTGCTCTTAAATCATTTGTCTCCTCATCATGCCTTTGTCCCCCCACAATGATTGCCTTTGTCCCCTTATAATGATTGCCTTTGTCCCCTTAAATCATGTCCCCTCATTATGAGTACCTTCATTCCCTTGAATTGTTTGTCTCTTCACCATGATTGCCTTTGTCCTTTAGATCGTTTGTCCTGTCATCATGATTGCCTTTGTTCCCTTAAACCGTTTGTCCCTCATCATAAGTGCTCGCCTTTGTCTCCTTAAATCGTTTGTTCACTCGCCATGATTGCCTTTGCCCCCATCGTGATGGCCTTTGTCCCTCACCATGATTGCCTTAATCCCCTCATTATGATGGTGTTTGTCCCCTTAGGTCTTTTGTCCCCAACTGATGATTGCCTTTGTCCCCTTAAATCATTTGTCCCCTCATAGCGATACGGATTTGATATTTTGGAACATCATGATGTCTTGCCGGCATCATTGAAAACTGTTGACCGCTTCTCTCTTGCAGGAAACAAGCCTATGTTTATGTATACTTTTGTCTTTTTGAATTTGGTGCTAATACTGTTATATGGAAATGGAATAGGTCTTTGGATTATGGACGCGGATATTCTCTAATGGACGACGGCTGGATTATGAATGACGGACTAGACGCTTGTAATTTGTTCCATTACATTGTTTGTCCCCTCATCATTATTGCCTTTGTCCCCTCATCATGATTGCCTTTGTTCCCTTAAATCATTTGTCCCCTCATCATGATTGCCTTTGTCCCCTTATTATGTTTGCCTTGTTTTTAGGTGTTGTGTTGTATTTTGACAGGAACGCCCCAAGCTGGAAAAGCAGCGTAATCAGCTATTAGAGAGCCTTGTCAATGATCTCCAGTTACTGAGGGACCTTGAGGATAAAGCTCTTAGCCCCCTCAATAAATCTGAAAGTATAGTATCTCTTGCACTTTTATGACATTGTTCATTGACCTATTTTATCAAGGTCAAATTCTAGTATTTGCTATATTTTTTGAAGGATTGAAGCTAGGGTCTCGAAATTCATATTACTTATGCAACTGATGATGGACTAGAAGCCTGTCTCAGCTGACTGACCTTGACCTATTTTTTTTCAAGGTCATATACGGTTATCTCGTTTTCAGAGCAACCGGAAAAGCGCATGGTCGTTGTTTCCATGTTCCACGAGATAAAAGTTCATATTTTCTCACAACAACGATGCTTGTGTTGGCATGTATCATGGGGAGGACAAGTACAGGCAGTCGTCGACAGATCCGGGATTGGGGGGGTCGTTATTGTAGACGAACTAGCTGCAATTTTTTAGGTGTACAAGAAAACACTTGAGGACACATCAGTGACTGTGTTCTCATCTGCGACAATGTGAAATTGTCATGTCAATAATCGGGAAGGCCAAACTGTCGAGAGAGACGATCATTCCTCCAGGTACCAGTTGGGGTGTCCATGGAGATGTTTGGGCGATATCTACGCTTCAAGCTGAACAAAGATGAGTCAGGGTACGGACCGCAGCAAACATCAGTGACTGTATTTATGAATTTGAGGTGATGCAAAATGCACAAAGATGAACATAGATGGGATCAGGTCTACCACAGAAGTATAATCTCAATCGACCTAACAAAAGATACACCACCTGTACATTGATTTCATAGATCACCTGGATATTAGGGGAAAGAAATATTGGAAAAAAACCTGTCCGCACCACTAAAATAATATAAAATAAAGAACAAAATAAAAAGCGTCCCGCCCGCGTCAGTAGTTCAAAAATTCCATGAGAAACATTTCATAATTTTTTTTTTGGCCTAATCTGCCAGATTTCATGATATGTTAATTTCTGTTACCAGATTATCTGCAGATCCATGTTTGGTACAGCCACCAAATTTTGGTAACAAACAATGAATTTATCAGCTTGTAGTCTAGATGCCTATCAAAAAGAAGTCGCATCTACTCATACTTTTTGCGTTTATCCTCATTTTTTCTGTGTGTGTAATCTGTACCTGATTTAATGATATGTTGTTTTACAAACCAACAAGGTACTAGGACTTCCCAAATTCACACCACATGGATTGTAATCACTTTCGTAAATTCAAAACTGAATCCAACAGTAAAAAGTTTGGAAATTTATAAGCAACTTATAATTTCAGCATCAGTTAGCTGGTCAAGCGAACTATTTAGGATATCAGAGGGAATTTACTCCTTATGTACATGAATGATGTAATGATGAGTTTTAATTGGTTGTTGTGGATTGTACATGACAGGTCATATCCTAGATGATCAAGTCTTAGTGGAAACCTTACAGGAGAGCAAAGAGATGGCCGGGGAGATTCAACAGAGAGTCAGCCAGTCTGAAGAGGCCGAGAAAAAACTGAACCCTGCCAGGATGAAATATCTACCTGTGAGTTGATCACAGCTCTAAAACTGAACACTGCTAGGATGAAATATCTACCTGTGAGTTGATCATATCTCTAAAACTGAACACTGCTAGGATGAAATATCTACCTGTGAGTTGATCATGTCTCTAAACTGAACACTGCTAGGATGAAATATCTACCTGTGAGTTGATCACAGCTCTAAAACTGAACACTGCTAGGATGAAATATCTACCTGTGAGTTGATCATATCTCTAAAACTGAACACTGCTAGGATGAAATATCTACCTGTGAGTTGATCATATCTCTAAAACTGAACACTGCTAGGATGAAATATATACCTGTGAGTTGATCATGTCTTTAAAACTGAACACTACTAGGATGAAATATCTACCTGTGAATTGATCATGTCTCTAAAACTGAACACTGCTAGGATGAAATATCTACCTGTGAGTTGATCATATCTCTAAAACTGGACACTGCTAGGATGAAATATCTACCTATGAGTTGATCATATCTCTAAAACTGAACACCTGTTAGTTGATAATATCTCTAAACCTGAACACTGCTAGGATGAAATTTTCTACCTGTGAGTAAATCATGACTCTAAAACTGAACACTGCTAGGATGAAATATCTACCTGTGAGTTGATTATATCTCTAAAACTGAACACCTGCTAGTTGATCATATCTCTAAACCTGAACACTGCTAGGATGAAATTTTCTACCGGTGAGTTGATCATATCTCTAAAACTGAACACTGCTAGGATGAAATATTTACCTGTGAGTTGATCATATTAAACTGAACACTGTCAGGGTGAAATAGCTACCTGTGGGTGATCAATATCTAAAACTGAACACTGCTAGGATGAGATATCTGCCTGTGAGTTGATCATGTCTCTAAAACTGAACACTACTAGGATGAAATATCTACCTGTGAGTTGATCAAGTCTCTAAAACTGAACACTGCTAGGATGAAATATCTACCTGTGAGTTGATCATGTCTCTAAAACTGAACACTGCTAGGATGAAATATCTACATGTGAGTTGATCATGTCTCTAAAACTGAACACTGCTAGGATGAAATATCTACCTGTGAGTTGATCATGTCTCTAAAACTGAACACTGCTAGGATGAAATATCTACCTGTGAGTTGATCATGTCTCTAAAACAGAACACTGCCAGGATGAAATATCTACATTTAAGTTCATGATATATGTAAAACTGAACCAGGGTGAAATATCTACCTGTAAGTCAATGATATCTCCAAAACTGAACACTGCCAGGATTAAATATCCACACGTACCTTTAAGTTAATCACAGACTATATTAAACTGATCATAGTCAGGATAAAATATCTACATGTAAGTTGATCACACTATGATACTGGACACTGCCAGGATGAAATATCTAGAGGTGAGATGATTATATCTCTAAAAGTGAACACTGCCAGGATTAAATATCTATATGTTTCTGAAAGTTAATCACATCATTTTGTACATCACCTTTAGACTCCTGTCATCTAATTATCTTTTCCGTACGTTTCTGAAAGTTGTATTTTGTTGTGGACCATATTTTATACCCACGGCATCAACAAAAATTCCTCTAGATATGTTAAAGTCATTGCAGCGTGGTCGGCAGTTTGTTGCCAATTGCTGTGCCAAGAATTTGTACAAAGTATAAGTTGAAAAAATCGAACGTCTTGTTCTCTAAACGAATTAAACGCTTTCTATAGTAACAGTTTTTAAGTCTGCATTTCAAAACCCCGGGATGTTTATCGAACAAGTATTCGACACCTTCTAGCTCTAATTCTTGTGATATGTTGCTATAAAGCGGCATGATGTCAAAGCTGAAAAAAAAATATCATATGTACATTTCCTGGTAAACCGTTAATGACATCTAAGCCATTTCTTGCATAAATACATTTAAGTTTGATATGTGGTTTCAATGTTATGTCTACCAGGTTACTTATTCTATGTAGGGCATGCCGGACCGACAACAAGTGGCATAAATCTGAGATCTTCTGGACGAATATGGTGACATACTCAGTGTTTTATTGTTCAACACTGTTTTGATAATTAGGAATTTGTGAATTTTAGGTTTTAAAATCAAAATCGCAATATCCTGTTGTTCAGATAAGGACAGAACGTGGCTATACCTGTTAAATTGTGTAGAAGATTTGTTAATTTTTGTTATCTGATAACTGACTGTGAGAGTTAGTATAAACTGATTTTGTTCCGATAATAATCCGAATCCATTGTAACCACAAACACATCCCTGATCGATTTCTTTAATAGTGATATTGTTTTGTAAGATTTGGAAAGTATATTATGATTGTCTTTTTGAATTTGGTGCTAATACTGTTATATGGAATATGGAATAGGTCTTTGGATTATGGACGCGGATATTCTTCAATGGACGACGGCTAAATTATGAATGACGGACTAGACGCTTGTAATTTACTATTTGAAGTCTATATCCCTTATATGTGTTGTAATTGATATATAATTTTCCAAGCCAAGACGTTAGTTAGCTAGGCTGTCCATATATTGATATGAATACCTGTCTCCTCCTTTGGGGGTCCCTTATGGGATGGGGCTATTATTTCAACCCGGTACAACTAAATTCTACCAAATTTTCGAATATCTTTGCACCAATCGATCTGAGCTGGATAAACAGTCATAACATGGAAATATAATTTTTTTATCCTGTAAGTGTTTTAGAAAATAAAATTAAATACCTTGGGTAATTTGCATTGTTCACGCCACCTATCGGATCTGGCATTGATCCATAAAACTGATTGTCGGTATTACTACAGTATACCTTTGTATGTCTATTGTATTGTTCATAATGTCCTTCACGGCATCGTTCTCGTGTGTAGAAATTGCATCCAATGGTTCGTTTCTGTGCGCCGATAATTTGTGACCTTTTAATGTTGAGATTAATTGACATTGTTTTTGTTGTTCATCGGGGATAAAGTAGGTATTGCGGCTCGTGTTATTTGTAACCTGAAAAGAGTGACAGTAAATACATTTAGATTGATTGATTGAAGTTAACACTCTGTGGAGCTTTTTCGTCCAATGTTGACTCAATCCGTGCGATAGTTGGTGAAATGACAGTTCGCTGTTTTTCTAACAATTAGGGAAAAATACTATAATTGTTCAACATCGTAGCATATCGGCGAAACCCTATTGGACGGATCGGCCTAATATATCTTCCATTATATTCTTTGAACATCTTCAGCCATAATTATTTTTTGCATGAAATGTACATACATGTTTTTTTATTATTATTTACTGATGAATTCTAGTGTACCGATGAGTAATTACTCGCACTGAACGCCCCCAACGTGAAGAGATATAAGACTAATACCTGTGAAGGGTATTTCGCATATTGAGGAGAAATTCTAACCACGCTCAGGCGAAATTGCTGTTCAACCAACATTACCATGCTTTCTGGAAATTTCTGTAACATGTCTGTGTCCGAAATCAAGTGGGGAAAAGAATTGTTTGAAGTGATGTGTTCAGATGAATCAATTGGATATCTTGTGTACTATTTTGGGGTCTTAATAGCAATCACCGTCGTCAACTTGATCGGGAACAGTCTAGTCATTTCTACTATCGTGCGACATCCTGGCTTACGACACCCATGCAACTATTACCTCGTCAGTCTGGCCGGGTCAGATATCTTGGCCGGGATTATCTACACACTGTACAACCTGGCCCATGAAAAGAGTTTCGGTATTATAGAACCCATCGGTAAGTATACCTACAACGGACCCATTTCAGCACGTCTTGTTTTCTTCCGTGTGGTTCAACAATTATTAACTTAACGATCTCCGTAAGTTTCTTTGGATACTCGCTAATTAACGAGTCTGTAAGGGATATGTATCTCGTTCACTGGATCTGGTGGATCATATTAAAAATGTAATTGAGGAAAAAAGTATTCCCAAATCGTCTCTTTCATCACAATATCGACACACTAATACCATCGTGTACGTGCACTACTCCGTTCTGGATAGTACTATTCTATAATGATCTCTCGCGCTGTAGTCGTAGATGATTTGCTATATCTAGTTAGCAAAATTCTTATTCGTGTCACAAAACAATTTTGCTCAAACTCTCGCTCGATCTCATTTTAGATTTTCGCTGATTCACTCCAAAACGGAATTAGGTAGTTTGTTTTTCACGTTTTTCAAGTCTATTTGGATGTTGGTGGAGCTACATTATCGTACAGAAAAAGGGGTTTTGGTTATTAAAGTCACGTCACCCATGACACCAACCATCTGGTGAAACAGGAATAACGCTCCAGGCCGCTGCGCGACATCCCCTCTCGCAAAAAGGACGGGCCATCGACAAACTAACTTGCTTTTATTCATATCAATAAGTTGTTATCGAAACTCCAGTGCGTCAATTACATTTTCAGTTTTACAACTTTGGGTTGGTCAACTAAGACGGTGCTAGGAGCCGTGTGGATACTTCATAGTTTTCACATGAACACCTGCAATAAAAACGCGGCCGAGATGCCAAGACTACGTCCGAGAATCCACCGTATTCTCGGGTCTGAATGCGAGGTACCGAAGGATGCTTTCCTGTAGAGTCGTATGGTTGCTTTTTATTCGGCAGACGTCAATTTTTTCCACCTCTTGCAAATCGCTCCAATTAAATTTTTCGGTAAGAAATCCGATATTTACATTGGGTTATGGACGCGGGAATTTTTTGTGGCTCCGTGATTAGATTAGGGCCCGCCTTGAGGACGCCTTTATTTTATAAACAATCTGTTGGTGCGTCGTCCAGATCACAAATTGTGACATATTGAGGTTATTCTTTTGAATTAGATCTATTCTCTGGATAGTTTTGGACGGCTCCTTAATCTTGGATTGTCAGATTTTCCTCCGAATCTGATTCACTATCTACCTCAATCACAATCTGAATATTGTCACTGCAAAGTCCTGTTTAGACGAATTGGGGCCAGTTTACTCGAGAATAAGTGACTAAATAATGTTTTAAAATCACAACTATTTGAGAATATAGGCCTCAGAACCGATAGAATTTCCGCGTGAACAATCAAAATTACAAACGTCTGGTCCGTCATTCATTATTCAGCTGTCGTCCAATAAGGAATTTCCGCGTCCATATTCCAAAGACAAAGATATTTCATAAAACAGCATTAGCACCAAGTTAAAAACAATGAGAACAATCATAGTATATATAAACATAGGTTAGTTTCCTTCAAGACAGAAGCGGTCAACAGTTTTCCAAGGTGCCAGCAAGACATCATAAGGCAAATACTTCTTGACATGTGCGCCAGTAGATAATGTAATGATGTCATCCGAAATGTCTGTTCGACCATGTGGCCATACCTTATGTATAGAATGGGTGCTGCCTTGATCATGGTGCCCAAGGCCGAAAGTTTATATGCGGTTCTTCAATGATTTGACTGATATTAGATAACTATTTCCATAACTGAAGATGGCAACAGTGTGTCGGAATTGAATGGAAGAAGCCTTTGAATTGATGAACTCGGGAGATAATAATCATAAATTTAGCTAAGCATGTACTGATCTTTCACATCCATTGACACTTTTGTTCATTTTAGTCATTAAAACATTCAAAGTGTTCTCTAAAGAGACGAACAATATACATTTATGTTTTTTGTTTCACATTCTCCTTCAATATGAGAAGTATTCACCCCAAGCCAAAATTTTAGCATCAAACATGGCCGCCGTCTGAGAGAATCTAGTCACAATTCCAGATATCGTAGTTGATTTGTGACGGACTTAATTGTGCTTTAATTTTATTACATGCAAATACTTTATTTAAGAGTCACCTGATATGCCTAGGATCAGGGCTATAAGTTACGCTAAACATTTTCTTTGGGGTTCAGATTCAGCGACTTGCTATGCTAAGTATGGCTTTGAAAATTTGGCTTGGAAGAGATTCTCCCGCTCGTTACACAATAACACCACAGTGACTAGACTGCATTGTCTTGTGCGTTGCAAAGGATAGAAGTGTGAGATCCGACATTTAGTAGCCACCCGTCGTCCAAGAATAATTTCCACTTCTATAATCGACATACCTAAATCACATCAATTATACTAACAAGTGTCTTGCAAGAAGAAGCAGTCAACAGAGCGCAATGATACCGGTATCATCATATATTCCTATCGCCAAGTCGTATTCTCGAGTATTGAATAGCAATTAAGTATTGATTGTGACTGTTCTTATATGAACGCCGTGAAGATCGTCAAGAATGCCTCTAGCCCCGGGTGGAGTGCATTTAAATACAATTAGCGAAACGTAGAGCCAAAGATATTGCCCTCTACGATTGTAGCAGTTTGTCACCTTTATCACCAAATTTGAAAACTTTGGGTGAAATCGCTGAGGGAAATAGCCCTGTTGAATCAGTTGCTGAAACAAATGATATGTGACATTGATGGAAATTGTGATATTTTACACACAATCTGTCAAATTCTATGCGAGATACATATGCGCCTTATGCATATTTCTTTCGAGATATTACAACCCAGAAAGGTGTAGCTAGAAATATCGATTGAAATCATCCCTCTTTTTGTAGAGTAGACTTGAGAGAAAGTAGTTTTCCACATTATATAGGTATACACCTGGATCCATAAATTGAACAACTGTGCTCAAGGGTATCTAGTGATTGAAATGAATGATGCTACGGTCTTGTGTCCCTGATATGCGATAAAGAGCATTCTTATTTTCACGTCTTCTTTCAGCATTCATATATCAGTCTCAAGCTCATGTACCTTCAACATTCTTTAATCGACTATTTTTCAGAAAATTAGGTGCTGATGCGCAATCAATATTCGTTAGTTTTATTGAAGAGTGTATTAGCATGAGAGATTAAAATGCATATCACGCACGAACGAGCAAGTTATACGATAAACTTCTTTAAATATCACACGGCGATACCGCGAGCCTTCTGCTTCTAACCGCACAAGCAGCATGTGCCCCAGGTTTAAGGTAAAATCATTCAGCAGCTGTTACACAGACGAAGCGAGTTACCGTACATACTCTGATATAATGAGTACCGTATTTCTACATACCTTGATAAAATTAGAAATTGTATTTTACCCGCGACTGCCTAAATGAACCCCTGACCCACGACGTTTTGTCTTCAACTCTATGTTGCTACATTTTCTCGTTCATACCTGTCCCGTCTCAGCCAGCCAAGGAAGCATGTTTATGAACCTCCGAACCAGGTTTTCTCTGAGGGCGCTAATTTAAGTTGAATGGCCTGCCGCCGAACGGGTTGCATCCAGTCAGAATATAAGAGACTGTTGTTAGTGGAGTAGCAAACTTTGGTTAGAAGGTGGAGTGCAAATTCTCATCTACACTAGGGTTTGCTGCCAACACCGGGAACATAGGCATGATGCTGAGAAAAAATGGTAATCATTCAACTTCCATCGTGGCTAGTGCAATGGGTAGATTTCTTAAATATCAGAGCGTCGTATGCATGATTAATTTAGTGCTCTGCATATATTAATGTATTATGTAAGCGTTGAGGGAATTAAAAATTACCTTACTGTATGTATACAATCTATTTTTATTGTGGCAGGTCAGTGGGAAGTCTGTAGAGTAGTATTGTGGTTGACAAATGGATTCCTGTTCACTTCCAACTTCCACATTGTTGCTATCACGGCCACCCGGTACATCGTCATCGTGAAGCCCCTGATCTCAGATCTGTACCTTACGTCGTCTCGCGTTATCCTCTCTCTGATCTGCATATGGAGCTTGGCACTTTCCCTTTCGGCAATACTCAACCTAACAGACACACCAGAAGGTAAGTATAGCCTTCTATAGAAGTAAACCCGTGAAAAGATTTCAACAATGTTGGTTGGGCATACTGCCGAGGAAAATATTCCTTGTTTGTGCCGCTTTTTATATGGTTGTCACATAGTTCATCGTTTTCTATCAGATGACATCATAGGGCTATTACATCATCGCCCTGAAATATTTTTGTCTAATATCACTTAAGCCAGTAATAGGGGTCATGTGTTCATGTCATTCGAGATGTCCCCATGAACAGCTACAATAAAAGGGTAGCTGGATTACAAATCATCACAGAGATCACTTTTAGTTGTTGCGATGTTGTCAGAAATATTCAGTAAGCATATTTTTCTGAGGGGTTATATGATTTCTTGTCAGTACTCCGGCTTCGTTTCCCACCACCCTTTTAATGTTGCGTTTATTAGGAACCAGGAAATGCGACCGAAAACACCTCTGTTCCATCATCAAACAGTAGTGTAGAAACATCGCAATTCTGGGTTCTTACGACGATTTCGTACATGATGTTTAGTAACTGATTATGCACATTTCGAATAGCTGAACTGTGCGCTAACTATTGTACTTCTTACTATAAAAACGAATGTTGTTATATTAGAGTGTCATAGACTCAGTCCAGTAAGGAGAAATCGGTGCAGTGCCAGATTTGTTTATTTGCAATCTCAATCGGTGAACATTGATGATCCAAAACTAGAGCAAAAATCTCATCATTTTGGCCCACACTCATTTTACTCATTTTACAGAACACCAAGCCGATGTGGAGCCCCCGTGTCGTGAGCACTCAATTGGCACTACTGTGCACCAATTTTCACCTGGCTCTAATAAACCCATTCCAAATTAACAATTGGTGTGGTTGACCCTGCACCAAAAGAAAGTTGCATGCCCTTTGGGAACTGAAACCTTCCCCAAGACAACAAAAACCAGGAAGCAGACATGAGACTGAATAATGAAATCATCATCGCCCTATGCAACAATTACGATCAGTGTAGAGAAGAAGGACCATCTCAACACTATGTATTGAAAGAGAGAACCCAACAGAAGGATCATCACAAACCGTAAAGTCAACATGTTTGGCAAAATCGATGTTGATAGTAGTAGGGAGCGAGCATATCCACGGCCCTTTTCCAGGGAGGTAACTCTTGGTCCCCTTTTTCCGCCAGGGGGCGCCACCAGTCCCGTATGACGTCACTTCCGGTCTGGGTGAATGGAGCGTGACCTTGCCGTATGACGTCACTTCCGGTCTGGGTGAATGGCACGTGACCTGTGAACATGATAGGATACGTACTGACCTGTCTGTGGGGACTCAATGTCGTTCATCTCTGTGTCTTTTCGGTGAGCGGAGCATGTACTGGGGTTTTTCCCACAATGTCGTTCACCTCCGTGTCTCTTCGGTCAGGTCCGTGTCTTTTCGGTGGGGTACGTGATAGGAGACGCACTGACTTGTCTGTGGGTTTTTCTCACAATATCGTTCCCCTTGGTGTATCTTCGGTCACCTCCGTGTCTTTTCGGTGAGGTCCGTGAAGATGTGACGGAGGTCACCGAAAGATGTGACGGAGGTGTGCTAAGAGACACGGAGATCACCGAAAAGACCCGAATGTCATCACCGAAGAGTTACGGAGGTCACCGAAAAGACACGGAGTTGACCGAAGACACACGGCGGTCACCGAAAAGACCCGAATGTCATCACCGAAGAGTCACGGAGGTGACCGAGAAGACACGGAGGTGACCGAAGACACACGGAGGTTACCGAAAAGACCCGAATGTCACGAAAAAAAGTATAAAAGTGGAAATTTTTAGGGGTATTGCTGCATTCATTGGCCTGCCGAACGGAGCTACCTGACCAGCCTGCCTGACCAGCGTACCTGACCAGCCTGAACCACTCTGACGACAGGAGCTACTTGCCTGAGCCTCACTGCAGCATGAGACGTGGAGAAGATTTTCCAGGGGATCCAGGAGCGCCTCCGGCTGAAGTCTTGCCCGAAGACGAGCGTGTGAGTGAGATTTATCGACGTCACTGGACCACCATACGCCATTGTTTTCACCGTCACCGTCGTCTATTGGACTTGTATAACTTTCGACTGCAGGACCTCACGTATCTTTCTACTTACGCCGAGAACATTTTTACAGATCAGGTGACAGCGTTCAAGTTGAATATGACATTCGGCTACATTTTACGGCATAAAGAGACGGACCAGTTGCGGTATTTTTTATCCCAGCAATAATACCTATGTGTTTGATCAGCCCTTCGCGGTGACGGATGCTATTTCTCTGGAGCCACTCATCGACAACTGACTACGTTGGACCCATTGGAATGGGCCCGGTTGCAACGCCCCAATACCAAATGGACTGTAGAATTGGTGACAAACGTCACATTTTTCGTCACGAAAATGAGAGATCATCCTATCGGTGCTCCTGTTATACTTCCACCTTGGCTGCTTCATCGAAACGGACTGTATGCGTTAACGGGAGGCAAACATGGTCCCTACAAAGACCGGAAATGTCTGTTTCGGTGTTTAGCCGTGCATGTGGACGAGTGTGATCCCCGGCGTTGTGAGAAAGTGGCCAATGGCTATTGGAGACAGTATTTACAGGAGCAAGACCTGGATGAGCGGCAGTTCCGGGGAGTCCCCTTTAAGTATTTGGATGTCGTGGAAACTCTGTTCAACATCAATATCTTTGTATACCGATTACGACGCGAGGATGACATATTTGTGGCTGAATTGGTTCATCGCTCAACAGAACGGTATGCTTCTACGATGAAAGTCAATGTCTTCGACGACAATGGGGTGAGTCATTTTTCGCTGATCCACGATATGAGCCTGTACGCCCAGTCCTACAGTTGTGCCCAATGCCATCAGGTGTTTGACCGTTCCGCCAACTTACATCGACACGAGAAGATTTGCGACAACACTGTGAAGCGAAAATTTCCTGGCGGTGTGTATCATAATACGCCCACCATCTTCGAGGAACTGGCTGATGAAGGGATTGTCACACCGGAAGAGGACCGTTATTTTCCCTACCGGGCGTGTTACGATTTCGAGGCCCTGTTGGAGCCCATGGACATGTTCTCAGCGAAAACGCAGTGGACGCAGCGCCATATTCCCCTCAGTGTAAGCATTTCTATCAACCTACCCGGCTATGGCGCTGTGCCCGTCTGTTTCGTGTCCACCGGGGACTCCCATGAGTTGATTACCCGTATGATGGGTTATTTAGAGGAAGTCAGTGCGGCCAGTGCGGAATTGTTGGTGTCCAAGTTCCAGGACGTACTGGACCAACTGGACGACCGGATTCCTATACCCGGTGTATCGTTTAGTGACGATGAAGAGTCAGAGTCCGAGTCAGAGTCTGACACCCAGGAGCCGGAACCCATTCAGTCGCAGGATGTACCTTTACCTAAAACGTATGCGGAGAAATTGAAAGCCCGCTTCCTACAATACCTAGGCCAGTTACCTGTGCTCGGCTTCAACTCGGGGCGATACGATCTTAACATGGTGCAGGAATTTCTCTATCCTTCGCCATCTCTTTCAACATTGTCCTACATACTTCTCGCTGATACAGCAAAAAGACGCGGACATGTATGATTGTCTAAAACAGAACATCGTGGGCGGGCCCAATCTTATTTTTCACCGCTACCACGAGAAGGACGTCACCACTCTCCTCGGTGGGAAACCCTGTGCTATGATCATCGGATTCGATGCCAATGCCCTGTACCTGTGGTCTCTTGCCCAGCCCATGCCCAGCGGTCATTATACGCGCTGGTTGGCGGAAGGTCAACCTTTCACACCCCAACGCAACCCCTACAAACATCTCGCCGACCAGTGGTTGGACTGGGAAGCCTATCGACGGGGAATTTCCATACGCCATCAGACCAACGCCACAGAGAAGCGCATAGGAGATCGTCGACTCCCCGTCGATGGGTTTGCCCTTGTGGGTAGAGCACCGACCGTATTCCAGTTTTATGGATGCTATTGGCACGGCCACGAATGTCATTTCAGCGCTGGACGCTTCAACCAACGACGTGGTAAATCGGCGGAAGAATTACGGGAAGAAGTGCAGGAGAACGGCGATTACATCAAAGAGAGAGGATACCACTTCATCGAAATGTGGGAGTGTGAATTTCACACCATGTGCCAGGTCCTCCCACATTTACGCCGTTTCCTTAAAGCGCGCGAGTACCCTCTCAGTCGTCGGCGACTCCTGAGTCTGCCACAGATGTTCGACACCATTCGTTCCGGGGACCTCTATGGCTTTGTCGAATGTGATCTGCATGCCGACACTCTCAAGCCACTCTTCGCCCAGTGCCCACCTATTTTCAAAAACACGCTGGTGGGTCGGGATGACATTGGAGACACCATGGGTGCCTATGCTGAGCAACACGAGTGTTTGCCTCGACCTCGACGGATGTTGATTGGTAGTATGTGGGCAGAGAAAATCTTGCTGGGCACTCCGCTACTACAGTGGTACATCAGCCACGGTCTGGAAGTCACGCGCGTGTACCAAGTCTTACAGTACGTACCCAACGCCTGTTTTGCGGGGAATGCCGACATCGTGCCCGTCGTCAAGGTGATCAAGATCCAAGTAAGGCCATCATCGGTGAATCGTGGAAGCTCACGGGCAATGGCTATTATGGCAAAACGGTCACTAACGAAGATAAGCACGTGAACGTCAATTCTCCTCTGTTTCGGTCCGTGGAGGTCATCGATGACGACACGTATGAAATCACTTTAGCCAAAAGACTATCCGTTACAACCTGCCCCTCCAGATTGGATGTATGGTATACCTGGTGGCCAAGCTGAGGATGCTCCAGTTTTTGTATGATTTCATGGGTGTGTATTTTAATCCATCAGACTGGCAACTCATGGAGATGGATACAGACTCTGCTTACATGGCCGTGTCTAATGCGGATTGGGAATCTCTGGTCAAACCCGAGTTACGTGCACAGTATGAGGCGGAACGCGACCAGTGGCTACCTCGACGTGACCATTACCAGTACGACAAGCGGGCGCCGGGCCTCTTCAAGTTGGAGTGGAGTGGGGTTGCCATGATTGCTCTCTCCTCGAAGATGTATTACTGTTACGGTGGAGACCAAAATAAGTTTAGCTGCAAAGGGATGAACCGGCGCGATCCGGCCATCGACAAAGCCTTGTACCTGAACGTGCTGCAAAGCCAGGCCAGTGCGAGTAGGACTAACAAAGGATTTCGGGTCGTGGACCACCAGATGCGGACGTACATCCAGCAACGAGATGCCTTCACCTTCTTCTACCCTAACCGGAAAGTCCTTCCCAATGGCATCAGTACCACTTACCTGGACTTGTGAAACTATGACATTTGATATACTTTTCATGATACGAGTTAAAAACTAGTACTGTAAAAAGGTCAGAAGGGTCGCCAGTCCTAAGTGCAGGGTGGTGGGTTCGAATCCCACGCTCTCACAGTTTTTACACACCACCTGTATTCTTTTGTACATATTCTATACATTCTTGTTCACTTGAATAAAAAAAATCAAACACATCACTTGTGTTTTTTCATGAATCTTTTTATTGAACATCAAAGGACGTCAGAACAACAACGTCATAATAAAAAACAATGAATCAATTCAGACAACCAGAGAAATGGGGCATGCACATTAAAACGAGAGGCAGTCCAGTCGTATACGAGTACATCACGGTCTTCGGCTTGAGAATAATCATCAAACATTTGTATGATCGTTTGCATAGAATGTCCTCTACTCCGGTGAGTGAGATAAAACACAGAGTACTGTCCGCATACACTACTCAAGGGTCCTTGTAATCTGTGAGTATTCCAACGCCACACTGTAGTAGATACGTCCATGAACTTCACCAAATCGGGATGCCGGGGTGCAAGTCCGTAGGAATCAAAGTATTCGCCTTGGCCTAGGGTGTCCACGTACACAGCCACCCAATGTTCACCGGGTCGAGTACCAGGGTCTGTATTCAGGATGTAGGCTGATGGGGTGGTGGGGGTGATGGGAAACACATTGCGTAGAAACACACCTCGAAAGGGTACCCGGGGATCTCGCTGGAGTATGGCCATCAGCTACTCTGTATCCATGACTCTAGCTGGCGTAGTCACACAGGACGTTTCTTTGCTGATCCACGGTGATGACGTTATCAAACTCGGCGTAGCAAATCACGTTAATGGTATGCATTAGAGGGACGGAGAAACGCAGTTCCAACCGTAAGTTTCCTTTCTTGAGCAAGGCCAGTTGATGATCGTGTTCCAAGGTTGGGGTGAGGTCGAAGGCGAACAAAGTGTACCCACGGCTAAAGTCTCGTCGAGTGATGGTATTTCCTTCGTCCTGATTGTTTTGTCCTGTGGCTGTAAACAGGTTCAGGTAGCTCCGCACATAGTGATGGTTACCAAAATCCAGTTGTAACGGACGGGCTGGAATTTGAGGTTGAAATGTTGAAAGTGGAACGGATTCTCATTCCACTGTCCATTGAAACTGGTGTTTGTCACACACGCCAGGGTAAGACTTTTAGGGAGATCCCCATGAAATAAATTTTCACGATTGGCCATCATCGTACCTGCTGGCACAGAGAACGCCTTGGTCTGTACGCGTCGGATGGGGTACACGGCTGGTTTTTTCGATAAGGCTTCCATGTGACTCACCAACACGCCCTGTTGCAAATCCACCGTACGGACAAACAGAGCTGCATCTTCTATGATGATCTTGTAATTGGGGGCATCTCCATCGGCCATCAAGGCGAAATTGGGTGGGGAACGGATCAACTTGATCTTGATGGATACACCGTTCATCATGTAGCGGTCTTGCAGGAACAGATCGGCGTGCAGTCGTCCCATCATATCGACGGACGTGCTACCTGCGATGGCCGAACCCATTATTGGCAACGGTGACGGCATCCATGGCTCCGGGTGTATCCCTGTAGTACAGCGAGGCTTGCAAGTGTGTTTTTTGGCATCTTCTCCGTACGACAACAGCGTCTCGATGTAGGCTCGGTACGGGTACGTATTGGTGGACGTACTGATGAGTTTATCGTTCAGACTGATATCCACCTGTTGGAACAAGGAGTGCAGCCAAAGATTCACCGGGCCTACCACCGCATCGTTCGCCATGGGCGTCCCGTCGTTGTCCACTATTTTGGCTTTCACGTACAAGTACGTGTGGGCTAAATCCAGGTAGGCCGTATCTTTGTTTTCAATGGTAAATTCCAGTGGTCCCGTGCCCGTCAGGCTAGCCAGGGGCGATGTTCTACCCAACGTCCTTCGGCGACACTGGTCTGTGTGGGTGGAATAGTCCACAAATCCAATTCACTGTTGGTAGACGGACACGACTCGGAGTGAATGAATGCCATTATGCGAAGATGTCTCTCTTACCCTTCTTCTTCCGGGGTGTGCGTCGTCGGTGTGTCGGTCGTCGAATGACTCTTCGCTGTGCCCGTGGTTGTCTTTTAAGGGCTTTGGCGATCAAGACGCTGCCTGCTTCTTGGGCCCGTCGTTTCAAGGCTTGTCGGGGTGCCGTTCCTCCCAAGACATCACCGGCCACGCGCAGTCCACTGCGTACCGCTTGTTTACTCACCGCTTTTACTCCCCGTGTCACCAAGGGCAAGAACGTTTTGACGATGCTGCCCAATATGTTACCCAACCCGTGACCGCCTTGCATGCGTGCACCGCTAAAGATGGGAACGCTGCCTCCCGTTTGTTTCTTGTAGTAGTCGGCATAGCTGACCGTATGGCACTGGTAAGGCACGTACATTATACGAAGTGAGGAGAACGTGCTTGTCGGAAATGAAGTGTCAGCACCACTTTCCCTCGTTCGAATGCGACCGGGCGTCCCGTGTCATCTCTTATATCCACCGTGATCGTGTTGATATCGGTGTGTCGTACGGGCAGGTAGAGTATGTGGTTGAAACTCTGGCTGACTTGATCGCCATACTTCTTTTTAATGGGCACCACCCATAACAGCGGTGTGTTCACATCGCCCACAATATGGCTGTCCACTGCGTCCGAGTAGACGTAGAGTCCGTACATACTCACTTTCATATCCATCACAACATCGCCTGTGTCGGTGGTGGGACCCGCGTAGATGTCGTAAGGGAGACCTAACATTTGTTGTAGCCTAGGACTGAGTTCCACAGCCACGTTGGGGCTGAGCAGGATACAGGCCTTGTCGTTGTGTGCGTTGTAATCGAAGATCACGTGATTCTTGAAGGGATAGGCTTTGACGGGTCTTGAACTATTCGTCACCACCCGTAGAGACTTATAATTCAACAATGTGGTCAGACCCTCTATGAACGCCTTGGGGGTATCGTATTGGCCTTCGGGTAGAGTCAGTCGGTTTATTTTGCCTTCGTAGGTCACCTCGTACCATACTTCTTTGCCTCGTACGTTGTACCACGAGTAAGGGTATTGAATATCCACCAGTCCACATTCCCACCGTCCAGGTAAATGCAACGGTTGCGGTAATTGGGTCACGTACTTGGCCAAGGTGTTGTCAGGAAACACATCGAGCGAACTGTTACTGGGCAACGTGAGGTAAAACATGAGGACTGAACTTTCTTGCTTCTGCACCTGGCTTTAATAGGGCTCCCAGGCCTTGGGCGGATGACCTCGGCGTCGTGATCGTCGCGGTGACTTGCTTTGTATCAAAGCTCTCGAACGCTGGAGACTCTTTACCGGGGATGATGTTTTAAAGGGGAGAAAAGAAGATGCCCGTCGTTGTGGTGTTTTGGGGGGTGACTCCGGTTCCCAGGAAGAGTGTGGTGGTGGTGGTGGTGGTGGTGGTCTACTCGGCGATTGCTGGGTCCGCTGCATAAAGGTCCAACGGTTAGGATTCTCCACCAATTCTTGAAGGGTGTGTGTGTCTTTCAACCCCTGAGCAAAGGCTTCCCAGCCCGGTGGATTAGAGTGTTTGCGAGAGCGCACCGTATCGTTGATCAAATCGGTGATATGAGACCCCGGCACCACTCGGTTTCGAATAAGCAGTTTCCCCTGATCGCTCCAACCCATATCGGGATTCTGTTTCACCCGGTCCAACAATAAACGAGCCTTGGTCTGGAATGCCTTAGGGACAGTGGCCAACACTTCCTCTTCCAGCTGAGGTGATGATGGCGGTGTGGGTGCTGGCGCTGCTGGTAGTGGTGCTGGTGGTGTACTACCCTATATTGATCCATAAACGTCTTGTACCGGTTCAGCGTCTGATGGTAGAGTTGAATTTTCTCGTGATCGGGTAGTCGACGTTGGAGTATACTATTCATCTCTTCTTCGAGAGACTGGAGTTGTTGCACCGTGGCAGGCACGGGATGGGGTGATCGCAAACTCTGTAACAGTCGAGGTTCGACCAGCATCATTTTTTTCGTATGTTCCATGACGTTAGCGTCCCAAGATGGATCCTACTAACGGTCGCAGTACGGTGGCGGCTAAGGGTTCGAGGAGTGCCCCGAGAAATCCACCTCGCTGTAACACCTGTTTCTTTTTCTTTAAACTTCCCGTCTTCTTCACCAGCGTTCGGAGACCCGTCTTGTGCCGTTTCAATTTCCCTTTCTGCAGGGGACTGAGAGGAACATTCCCTTTTAACACATTATGAGCGACTTCACACAAACACCGTACCAATTCTGCGTCCGCGCCGCGCACCAGGGCCCGGCCCACTTCCGGTGGCGCGCTGCGTAATACGCGGAGGGCCGGCGCGTGCTTCCGTATCCGTGCAGACATGATGAGGAAGTGAATGCTGGAGGGTTGTGTCTTCTTCTTTTATTTGGGTGTGTACACCGTCTGGAACTCTCCGGGGAAAATGTGGGTGCGCAATCGGCGTGCGGAGGGTATTCCTTGTTTCAAGTCGATGAACAGATACCCGTGGGCCCCTTGGGTGGCATCTTCAAAGGCTTCCCGCACAAAGGCCGTCTTTTTAGGGTACATCTGTTTCGCCAGGTGCATAATTTGTGATGCGTCTCTGGGGTTTTTGAACAAGACCACATACTGAGCATTCAAACTGATGTTCCTGTGCTCTTTGTTCTTACTGAAGAGATTCTGGACGATGTAGATGATGCTCAACCGACGATGATGGCTCCCTTTCTTAAAGAGACGCGTCACCCGACTGTCCGTTTCGGTCATTAGATCGTCTACCACGACCAACGTGTCTTCTGGGGTATCCTCTGGGGGTAATCCTTCCACCAAGGTGAGTCCAGGTATGCGTGCCAGATCCTCGTACGGAGGCTGCCAAGCTCCATAGCACCACAGGATGCGAGCCACGGGTGGTGAAATGAGGGCTGACCCGTGTTGGATGAGCCGTTGAACGAAGTGTGTTTTTCCCGACCCGGTCGGTCCAGCGATGAGACACGTGAAGGGATGCTGCCACCGAGGATCCATAGGGTTTTATTTGATGATTTGCGCCCAGCGTTCAGAGGCCCACCACCGTTGTCGTGGATCCCACCGGGGGTCGTAGTCGTGCGGGTACCGTTGCCGTGGTAAACGTGGTACTAGTCCCACTCTAGGTGTTAGCGTCGTGGTGGTGGTGGTGGGAGTCCTATGTTGCCGTGGTTTTGCCCTGGGTGCTGTGGAAGATGATGCGGGTGGTTCGCTTCTGAGGGTAGGACTAGGCAGGTACACGGGGGGACCCCGGGTGAAGATCCGCAGAGGTGGCGGAGGACTAGACCGCGTAGTGGGATGGGTTGTAGAACGTGGTGGACCCCTGGCAATGTTCCGCAGCGTAGTAGGAGAGGGGGTGGTGGTGGTGGCGGTGGTGGTGGTGGTATTGGGTGATTGCACTTGACGTTGGGGGGCTGGACTTGGACGAGTGGAGGGTAGGTTGAAACAGGATATCAGGTACGCCAAATCGTAGAAGACTCCTCCAAATAAGGTACCCAGAAGCACTAGTAGACACACGACGGTACCGACTTGTCCTTTTCGAGTCCGCAGCAGTAAGGGCAGATGTGCACTATCCATGGTACAACCCTAGACTGAAGGCTGTAGGCGATGTGAGGTAGAATTTATAGCCGTTTCATGTCACGGGCTAGCCGTTTCATGTCACGGGCTGAGACCCAGGAATTAAACGAACTGGGCCAACCTTTCCATTTGACGAAATGATAGGGGATGCCACGTCGACGTTCCGTTTTCAAAATCTTTTCCACCGTGTAGTAGTCTTTCCGTGTTTTTACCACCGGTTGTAATTCTGCCTCGTAAAACGTGCCTTGCAGTGTTTCTCCTTGTAGATCTTCCAGTTGATAGACGTGTGGGTGTCGAGGGTTATGGCGAACGATGACAAAGTGCTCGTCACTCCAGTTGGGCAAGTAACTTTTCTCAAATTGCCCTTTGACTTTACTGATCCGTACCACATCCCCGCGTTTGTAACGGGGTGACGTGAGTGGACTTGGTTCTATCGAGTACAGCGTAGGGCGCACTTGATGTTCGTTGCGTTCCGTCACATCGAGGGGAGCCCGCTGGATACTGCGATACTGCGATACTCGATTGTACCCTTGGACCAGTTGAGGTAGCACATCGATGTACCGTCGGGTGTTTTTGGCGGTAAAATACTTGTACATTCGTCCTTTGAAGGTCCGATTGAATCGTTCCACCACAGAGGCTTTGGTCTCGTTGTACGTATGGAAGAAAAACACCTTCTGTTTCTTAAGAAAGGCTTGAAAGTGGCGGTTGAGAAATTCTGTGCCTTCATCCGTTTGCAAATAGAGGGGTTTGCGTCCCGTCTTGAAAATCTGCTGGAACGCTCGTACCAGATTCTCTCCTGTTTTGGTCCGGATGGGTAGCACCCACGCGTACTTGGATAAAATATCGATACAGGTCAACATGTACCGATGTCCATCATTGTGGGCAGCAAATCGACTCATATCGACCAAATCGGCCTGCCATTGTGCGTCTACGCCTCCCACGATGACTCGGTTACGGCGAAAATGTCGTCGGGCTGCTCGATGTAAGCTATAAGTGTCTTGGGTTTTTAACCATTCTCGAACTTCAGTTCGACTGATGCCTTGGGAATGTGCAGCTCGAGCGAGCGCTCCCGCAACGCTATAAGCGGCTGGACTGGTTGGGTTGTAATACAAATCTGTTAACACCTTGTTCACAGTCTTACGCCACGGGGATTCCTGCCGGCCGGCCTTGTGGGTACTCCACTGGCTGGCCTTTCGGATTCCCTTTCGGGTTCCCCTCTGCGTACCCCTCTGGGTTGCGCTGTTGTGTGTTCGCTTCATGAGTAGACACTGACACTCTAGCCTGTGTGCACCCTATAGATATAGTACTTCATCGACAATGGGGACTACTTTTTCCAAGGCCGTCCATAGATCAGGGTCCAGGGTAAAACCACCCTCGTTCAGACAGAGGAGTCGAGCAAAAAAGGCGCCGCGGAAAATGTAGATGTCGTCACACAGGTGAATGCTATCACCGTCGAGGTCACCCAACAACACCCGTTTCAAGGTAGTCCAGCCTTCCGGTGACAAAGAGACGCGCGCTTTGGGTTCAGACGTACACCAACACCTACGTCCGCTATCGATGAGTTCCACTCGTTTGGGGTACAACAATAGGGTGCAGCCAGGTGTAAGAGTCCGGGTAGCCACAGAGTTCGCGTCGGGGTGCAGTAAGTCGTGGACGTCGGGGATAATAGTTTTCAGCGCCTGCCATAATGCAGGACGGAGTGTGATATGGGGACCACCACGCTGTTCTAACCGGGGCAAAAAAGAATCATCTCTACCACTTCGTAGGTAGACACCCACTCCCACGTGCATGAAATCGACTTCGGGCTCTTTTCCCTGTAACAACCGTGTCAATAGAGTCCACCCTGCTAGGGTTAAACATAGCTTCACCTCTCGGGGTTGTTCTTCGATGAGCTGCAGGTGATGGTCATGGACGATCAGGGTGACGTGGGTGGTCAGTTGGAACAACGCAAGCTCTCCATCTGCTCCGTGCGCTCCCATGGTGGTGAATGACAAAACACCGACTAGGGAGGCCTGTATATATCGCTGTGCAGGGGCTTATACTACACCCTGTGATTACCTAGTGGACTAACCTATACTCCCTGCAAAATAAGGGGTTGGGTAATTTTTATACTATAATATACCCCTATGGGTATAATTAACTCCTAGTCCGTAGCCGTACACGTTACAGTTTTTTCATTTGTTCGTGTCTCTCTATCCTAATCCGTACCCGTACACGTTCTGGTTTTATTTTCCCGTCTCCCTTCACCCTTCGTGAAAGTCCGTGATCACTCGGTAGTGTCATGTTAAATTAACCCCTAGTCCGTAGCCGTACACGTTATAGTTTAATTTTTTTCGTGCCTCTCTATGCTAGTCCGTACCCGTATACGTTATAGTTTTTATTTTCCATGGCCCTACCTTCGTCAAAATCCGTGATCATTCGGGGTGTAATGTTATAGAGATACGAATTGATTTAATCTAGGAATTTGCTATACCAATTTCGTGCAAAAAGACGGGATTGAAAGTTAACCCAGGAGGCATGACCCGAGCCTTATTGGGCCAATCAGCGACCCGCATATCAACCAATGGCGAGGACGGAGACAGAACCAATGAAAGAGGTTCGCGCCGTTTAAACAGCCAATGAAAATCTACTCTAAATTCAGTATAAAACCCAGGGACGCGTGGGGAAAAGTCGCATTCAAACCATATTTCTCAAGCTGTCAACTACGTATGAAGATCATCATGAGTCGAGTTGCTAAGATGAGCACCACCAAAGGAGCGGCAAAAGAGAAGCGACAGAGGGAGAAGCTAGCGAGGAGTGTGAAAGCGTTTTGGATGGCCGAAATACAGCGGTGGACACGGTCCAACACCAATTTTACGCCGCTGTCCTGGGCGGCATTATACTACTCCGTCACCAGAACGCTCACAACATTTACGGGAGAAGATTGGATTTCGGCCCTGAGAGATGCTCTCAATGAAGAACAGCTCCAGAGAGAACAACAACAAATCCAACAACAACGCCAGCCGGAATTCGTCAATTTAGACGAATTACCGAGCATTCCACGGGCTACATTCCTGGACCATCTACCATCGGTACCAGACTCTGATGACGATGAACAACAACAACCTGGCCGGTACTTTTCCGCCAGTTTGGAGTAGACAGGCAAACTCCCCCTGAATAAAACAGGGTAAACAAATTGACCTTAACGGCCCTTTTCAGGGCCACCCCAATCTTACGAAAGGGGACTTCTAACTTGGCACATTCAATTAAAATCAGGCCCTACATTAGTGAATCTCCTCTCCTCTATATTCTATGATTACCAAACTCCAACCCCCCCAAAAAAATCTGCCATCAAAGGCCCTTTTCAGGGCCAACCCCTAGCCTTCCAAACAGCACTTATAACAATTGCCCCTAGACCCTACCCATGCAAATCTCCTCTCCTCTATGATTATCAATCTCCCACACCTCACAGCAAAAAAATATTTTACACTCGGGTTTTTCCTGGACTACTCGGTAGTTCTCAATCTCCTCTCCTCTCTGATTACCAATCTCCCACACCTCACAACAACAAAAAAATTCACACTCGGCTTTTTCCGGGACTACTCGGTAGTTCTCAATCTCCTCTCCTCTATGATTACCAATCTCCCACACCTCCTCACAACAACAACAAAATTTTGTACACTCGGCTTTTTCCGGCACTATTCGGTATATTATTACCGTACATTCATACTAATAGTGTTTTTTTATTTTACCTGGGCGCTGTTAGTAGGAAGTTCTCATTTACTAAGTGTTAATTACCTATTGTTACCTAGGTGTGTGCATGTGCAGGAGTTGAAGGGTGTTTTGTGCTTTTAATTAGAAGCTTGCTCTTTCGAGTATAATTGGGGGTCCTCATAAGGACCGTTAGGAAGGTGTAAGGGGATTACACCGATCGGAACAGGTTTTCTCGCCTCTGGGTACACACGGGACATTTCAGCGCGACGAGTGTACACGCTATGGGCTTGTAAGTGGGCGTAGGCACTGGTCTTCCTGCATGTTTGTGAATACAGCGAATACATAACGCTTGGTGTCCACATGGAAATATAGCGTATTTGGCGTAGCGACTACTGCATTGGACACAGGGTAAATACTGTGCCGCTCCCCATGTTGTGTCTCGCTCCAGTCTTCTTATTTCGGTACAGTAATACTCAAGATATCGCTGCTGTAAAACAGCCATCTGTTCTTTTTCTTGTTCTTCTTTTTCTTTTTCTTGGTCTTCTTCGAACTCATCTTGTAGGAGTTGATCAATCTGTTCGTCGTCGGTAGGATAGACGTAGGGACTCACGTAGGGACTATTGTCCACTCCATCGATGAATTCCCCGGTTGCTTCTTGGTCTTGTTCTTGGTCTTGATGTTGTTTGAACACATCTTGTATGACTCGTTCAAACCGTTCGAGTTGGAGGGTACTATCAGGCCGTACGTCGTAGGTACTATTGGCGGTGACATCTCCATCCGCTGCCTCTTCTTCTCCTTCTTCATCGTCTTCAATATCGATGAATTGACCCGTGGCATGGTGAAGATACTGCCGCTTTTGTTGTGAAACTGGGGTGAAAGTCTCGCTGCCCTCCACCGGCTGGTCTTCTTGTTCATCATCTTTCCATAGCTCTTCTAATATGTTGTCAAGCCACGCCTCGTTAATAATATTGTGCACTCCATCAATATCCATGTGTTGAGCCATGATGTAGTTCAAAATGAATGGATAGCAGACGACACTGCGCGCTTTTTATAGTATAACCGTAGAGCGCCCGTATGAGGGCGCGGACGTCATCGAAATCTTAACAGTGAACCGTTGTGCCTGCTCAGGCCCGCTGAAATTTTGTGTTTCTTTTCCATCTTCAAACCGGTCTCATTTTGCAATAAATGCGAGTTGACGTGTAAAACTTATTTAAACTTGAACTTTGGGAACTAAAAGTGTATCGCTGAAAAATTCAGAAGGCTGGCGGCAGGCTAAAACTATATTTGTAATCATTTTGTCGATTTTAGACCCATATGGTTATGGGTGTGGTTGTGTGGAAAACCCGGTAAATTTGAAATAAATCGGCTTATCTCCGTTAAAACACTTTAGGTGTGTTCCTCACATCCTTATAATGTCACCCTGAAAATTTGAGCAGGATTATCGAAGGAAAAGTATGAATTTTTGTCATACCACTCTTGCTACGGTAACACAGCACTATACAGTATGGAGCCGAATGTGTGTACAGCTATGCGTGCATGGCTGTGTTACCGTAGCAAGAGTGGTATGACAAAAATTCCTACTTTTCCATCGTTAAACTCGCTCAAATTTTCAGGGTGAGGAACACACCTAAAGTGTTTTTACGGAGGTAAGCCGATTTATTTCAAATTTACCGGGTTTTCCACACAAACACACCCATAACCATACGGGTCTAAAATCGACAAAATGATTAAAAATATAGTTTTAGCCTGCCGCCAGCCTTCTGAATTTTTCAGCGATACACTATAAGTTCCCAAAGTTCAAGTTTAAATAAGTTTTACACGTCAACTCGCATTTATTGCAAAATGAGACCGGTTTGAAGATGGAAAAGAAACACAAAATTTCAGCGGGCCTGAGCAGGCACAATGGTTTCACTGTGAAGATTTCGATGACGTCGGTTATACTATAAAAAGCGCGCAGTGTCTCGTCAGCTATCCATTCATTCAACTGCATCATAGCTAATCCTAGTAGACGGGCACTATTCAACGCAATGAACACGGGACAACAAGATCCTAGAGAACATAGAGAACGGATTCGCTCGAACGGAGAAGACAACGAACATGTTACAATCATTACGAGCTTGCAGCGTGTTCATGAAGCTCATATTGCTGAAGCTTTGAGGATGAGCGGAGCACAACAAGATAGAGAAATAAGGGACGCTGTGCAGGGAGAAGATGATGATGATGATGATGAGGCAACAGACGATGAAGATGTACCAGCGGTGGAGTGGTTAAACAGTAGTAGACCCCCAGCAACTACAGCGGCGACTCAGGCGGCTACCACAACGACGGCTACCACAACGACCGCTACCGCAACAGGAATGATAACACCCTTACAAGAGATCAGCCACCTGAACCAACAGCTTGACGAATTAGAAGATGAAAAGTCTAAATTACGCCTACAACTGGCTAGGGAACAGAAGAAATCCACCTGTACCGTGTGTCAAGACGATGAAACGACGTCCGCCTTTTCCCCTTGTGGTCACCTGTGCCTATGTGGTGTATACTTGCTAAGCTTAACATGCATAGCGGGTTCGTGCCAGTGCGCAGAGACAGAGGAGCTTCATTTGAAGATGCGATGCCCTGTGTGTCGGGGATGTGTATCAGGCGTGAAAAAAATATTCGCCCGTAACAGTGTGATACCGCTGTTCTTTCCAAAGGCCCTTTTTAGGGCGACCTAATTACACCCGAAAGGGAGGAAATTTTCTAACTAAAAGCACAAAAACACCAGCTCCCACACCAATACCCCCTTTGCATAGAGTGAACACTAACACACATTTGAATTTCTAATATTTTTATTAACACAGTAGAATGAACATAAGGTCTTCACCACAGTAGACTCTTGGTGTTGAATTTTTTCAATATTATTATACGCTATCAAGGCGCTTAAGTGAACATAGAATGAACATAGAATGAACATAGAATGTAGGAATACGGTGATGTCTGAATGTTTATGCAACAAGACTTGTGTGAAATGTTCAATATTTATGCAACAAGACTTGTTTGAACTCGTCTTTCTGCCCCTGGTGCACGTAGATGAAGGTGGCAATCTGTTCACGTGGAATTCTGGGTGGACAGGCAGCTTGCAATGCCTCGGCAATTTGCACCTCGTTAACGGCCTGTAGTCCCTCAGTGATGAGCGCGTCTGATGGTATACTATTGTCCATACACGTATGCGTGTTGAAGAGTCCGTTCTTGTTCCCACAGCCTGCACATTGCTGGATACGCAAGTGTCGAATGCGGGGTCTGAGATGATCCAGGAATGTGTCGATGTACTTCTTATAAATATACTGAGTCACCTGGTCAGACAGGACTTCATGAATTTCAGCTGTGAGACTCTCCAGCTTCCGCCACGCAGGTATTTGCAGGGTGACGCCCTGAGATAAAGGAATACGCTTTTGCGTATCCGCCCTCAACTTCCATTTACGAATATGCACCAGCAGCATGTTGTTGAACATAGAACAGGTGAGAAAGATGTCGTCACCCACATAAAATTTCGCTTCGTCGCTCCCCTGGTGGTCAATGACCGCATCGACGGCGTAATAAATGGCCTGTACTCTTATCCAGGTGTCCAACGTCAAGGCGATATGCTTAGGTGGTTTGTCGTCCCAGGCCGGTGCGTTAAAATGCACTTCCTCTTCTTTGACACTCACAGTTAAATAGGGAGAGAGCTCCCAAGTGTTCGTCTGGGCCGCCTGGTAGGCCTGCTGGATAATGTCATTGATCTCCTGCACAGACATAGGAAGTAGCACCTCTTCCTTCGCTTGCTCAGGCACTTGCTGGGGCACCGGCTGAAGCACTTGCTGAGGTATTTCTAAAGGTGTTAGTTGGGGACGTTTGGTAGGTGGACCGGGTTTGGCAGGTAGACCGGACTCTTGGTGCGTAGGTTTGGTAGCTGTACGCCCTTCGGCGATGTCCATGTCCATGACTAAGATATTATCTTCTGAATCCTGGGCTTGAAGTAGATCTGCTATTCCTTCATTTCCCGTCTTCTTCAGCATCTCCACGAAGGCTTGAAATGCTAAGGGGCCACGGCGCAGTAGATCGTCGATGAGGGCTCTGTTTTGTCGCGAGGTGGTCTTCTCCGCCATGATATCTTCGACACCGTGTTTAAGGATTATGTTTTCCACCATAAGCAGATCACATATATCAGCCACATGCTGCATCTCATCAACGAGGCGAATACGGTGCTGTAGAAGCTTAGCTCGGTGACATGAGTCCATGAGTGTTGGCTCAGGCTGGTCAGGTCAGTAGCTGCTATGGTGAGATAGACTGGTGAGGCAGGCTCAGGCTGGTGAGGCTCAGGCAAGTAGCTCCTGTCGTCAGAGTGGTTCAGGCTGATCAGGTAGGCTGGTCAGGCAGGCTGGTGAGATAGCTCCGTTCGGCAGGCCAATGAATGCAGCAAGTCCCCTAAAAAATTCCACTTTTATACGTTTTTTCGTGACATTCGGGTATTTTCGGTAATCTCCGTGTGTCTTCGGTCACCTCCGTGTCTTTTCGGTAACCTCCGTGACTCTTCGGTGATGACAATCGGGTCTTTTCGGTGACCGCCGTGTGTCTTCGGTCAACTCCGTGTCTTTTCGGTCACCTCCGTAACTCTTCGGTGATGACATTCGGGTCTTTTCGGTGACCGCCGTGTGTCTTCGGTCACCTCCGTGTCTTTTCGGTCACGTCCGTAACATCTTCACGGACCTCACTGAACTCTCCGTGACTCTTCGGTGATCTCCGTGTCTCTTCGCACACCTCCGTCACATCTTTCGGTCACCTCCGTCACATCTTCACGGTCCTCACTGAAAAGACACGGACCTCCCCGAAGACACACGGAGGTGAACGACATTGTGGGAAAAACCCACAGACAAGTCAGTACATCTCCTATCATGTTCCCACGGACCTCACCGAAAAGACACGGACCTGACCGAAGAAACACGGAGGTGAACGACATTGTGGGAAAAACCCCAGTACATGTTCCGCTCACCGAAAAGACACGGAGATGAACGACATTGAGTCCACACAGACAGGTCAGTACATATCCTATCATGTTCACTGGTCACGCCCCATTCACCCAGACCGGAAGTGACGTCATACGGCAAGGTCACGCTCCATTCACCCAGACCGGAAGTGACGTCATACGGCACTGGTGGCACCCCCTGGCGGAAAAAGGGAACCAAGAGTTACCTCCCTGGAAAACTTACTTCGAAAAGGGTTCTATATATTACTACCGTATGAGGCCTTATTTTGAAGTTCTCTTGGGCTAGCGTCGGATTGGACTGGTGTGTTGTCCGGTTTCATCATTCTACGCATGCGTAGTCTGACCATAGTATAAAAAGCAGGAATTTTAGGGGTTCCTGGGAGTCTGTTGAGTGGTTGAGGGACCATTCTTGGTCCTAATGAGCCGAGTAGGTCGTCAAATTGAAACTCTCGTGGACTTGAGGGATGTTCACGTCAGGAGGAGGAGAGGGGATGAATAGGAGGAGTGAGTGAGTGAGTGGATGACTGAGGCGTGCCCAACGCCCGTCTTAACGCATGGACGCACCAACGATGGTGAGTGAGTGAGTGAGTGTGAGTGAATGAGTGAGTGAGTGGTCAAATAAGGTCGTTTGTACACCATCAGCTTCAGTCTGTGTCCACCCCTTGCGTCTTAACGCCATGATATAGACAGATGAGAGAACAACAACAACAAGGATGACAGGTCAATCATTTTATTATCCCCTCCAGTACAACATACCCACGCACTCAGAGCATGTATAAGCCATGTTGTCGGTTAAACGTCGATTGTGTACGTTTTTGGAATACGCTTGCATTTACAGACAGTAACGCTCGCCAACGCCCAGCTCAACGCCTCAACGCCCTGGTGAAATAGCCCAGAAGCTCTGATTTTTCTAGACATTCCATGGAATTGACACTAATTCATCGAAATGCAGTGACGCCCGTCAACGCCCGTCGTTTCGCCTTACGCCCGTCTCAGCACCTTAACGCCCTATCCCAACGCCTTATGCATTTTCGATCATCTATGGACGGACATCAATATGTTGGGGGTCGAAGAAGATAATTTCCCATCTCCAGCTGCGTCTCCACAAAGGTTTGAAATGCATCTTGCAGGGTCAGCAGATTCTGGGCCCGGGTAGTTGTGTTGGTATCCTCTTCGGGTACTATCTGTTTCCTATGCAGCAGAAGACATACCCGGGTGATCCATTGGATGTCATCTATGGGCGTGATACTATGACAACGCATGCGTTGGTGCTGAACGGTCTCGGTGAATCCACCTTGAGCTGTATCAATAATAGCATCGACTTGAACGCTGGCATGACGTAAGGCTTCGGTTAGAATATCCTTGTTGTCGGGTTCAAAGTTTACATCAGGCATCGTGGACTCTGTAGTGCTCATTGTGAAATGAGGAAAATGGTGTCGTGTGGGCTATTTATAAGACAACTGTAGACGCATTTGATCTTAATGATGCGTTCAAAAATGTTTCTTTTGACCCATCGCTCTGACATACGCCGCTGTCCAGGTCATGCCCAAGGTTTTCAACATCGACGCTGTGGATTTCCATATGGACCGGGTCCTTGTCCAGCAATTTTATATGGGTCACGAGGTCGGCATACTGCTGACGTAAAGCCTATCGTAATCTGAGTCGGCCTCCCTACTTTCTTTGATCTTTGAACAAATCAAGGCCTCGAGTTCACGTTGTGTTCATTCGCTTGTACGGGTTTGGGTTGGTTCTTCACGGTTGGGTGATATTCCGGGACTGATCGTATGAAGGGGACCCGCTGTATGGGGGTGAGTTGCTGCTGCTGGACGGGTGCTGCCAGGTGTGGACTCGGTGGATGGTGTAGGGGTATATGACGTTGTGGTGACCCCTGGCCGGGTAACAGGTGGGTCGTCAACCGGCGATCTTCGGGGGTATTAGCTTTTAAGTCTACGAACAGGTAGCCGTACGTACGACTTGTTGCGCCTTGAAACGCCTGCATCAAATGGTCGATGTTCTGAGGATAAATTCGACTACCAAACACACGGACCGGATTTATTCTCTGTCGATGGGATTGGAGAACAACACAAAGTATTGGCAGTTCAAGGCAATATCTCTGGACGCCTTCCCTTGAGGAAAGAGATTCTGGGTCAAATAGATGACGGGCAGATTCCGATGATGGGATCCTTTGGTAAACAAGTCGGCAACGTGTGAATTGTCCTTGACCGCACTCATCAAATCATCCAACACTACCACGTTGGTCTGCTTGGGGTCGATGAAATACGCTTGATCGATATCGCGAGAAATGCCTGAGACGAAGCTCACATTCTGTAAGCGAACTGCCACTGGCTGTAGCACCAGACTTTACAGGTATAACTGAGGGGCCCTTCCTCTAAGAATTTCATCACCAATGACGTCTTGCCATATCCCGTAGGGCCGCTCACTGTCATGGTGTAGGGATGCTCTACTCCACTTGGTGGACCTAAAGCGGGACTCGGTGGTGGCAGTTGTGTTTGCATTGAATGTGTCTGAGCATACTATTGCGACGAGAGAAGGTTCTCTGTTAATCCCTATATGTACAGACACAACCACCACCACGGCGACCACCACCACACACCACTACTACCACCACCACCACCGCACACAACTACCACCACCACAAACACACACCACACCACCAACACCACCACCACCACACACACAGGTAACTCTACCAGTTAGCCAGTTCGAGCAAGGCCCCCATCTTCGAGATATAGAACCTAAATCACTCAAACACCTCCCCCCCCACGCACCCCTAAAACGCCCGCTTTCGCTACTACTTCTACTGTTGACTTTCCCAATGACGCCACAGATGACATGGACATCCCCCAAGTCGTGGTCTTTTCAACGAGAGCTTCAATTTGACACTCTACACGGCCAATTAGGACCAAGAATGGTCCCTCAATCACTTAACAGACCCTCACGAACCCCTAAAATGCTTGCTTTCTATACTACGGTCAGACTGTGTATGCGCAGAATGATGAAACCGGACTAGACACCAGTCCAATCCGACGCTACGCCAAGAGAACTTCAAAATGATACCTCATACGGTCAAATCGGACCTTTATTGGACGACCTCGACCTCAAAACGTCCCTTCCAATGCTCTTTCCCCACAATTCCCTGTCTGCCCTTGCGCAGAATGTTGAAAACGGGCGACACACTAGTCTAGTCGGATGGTGCCCCACGAATGCTTCACGATGATACCTGATACGGCCCAATCGGATCACTATTGGCCCACCGCGACCCCAAAACGTCCATTCAAATACACTTTTCCTATTGCACATGCACAGATAGACAATGTTCCACCCCACACCAATCCAGTCGGACGCTCCCCTACGAGTGCTTCACGATGATACCTCATACGGCCCAATCGGACCACTATTGGCCCACCGCGACTCCAAAATGTTAATTCAAATACAGTTTTTCTACTGCATATGCGCAGAATGACGTCAGTTCCACCCCGAGCCCATCCAGTTGGACGCTCCCCTACGAGAGCTTCACGATGCTACCTCACACGACCCAATCGGACCATTATGGGTCCACCTAGACCCCAAAACGTCCACCTCGATCTGCCTGCCTACTGCGCATGAGTCATCAGCACTTTTCAACAAAACTCATCGCATGGCCTCGAGACCCTTCCCATCGTGTTCTACAGCTCGAGATGAAGAAAACAAGGGGACAAATCCCATAGTATAACCCACAAGAAAAAAAAAGTGACCACCCCAATACTTTCATACCGCAAATGTCCATGCGTGGGTTCCCGATTGGACCTACACCATAGCCGTATATAGATCTGCCCTCTGGTAAGTATATTAGGGTATTTTCAGCATTGTCTAGTATGGGCGGACTCGTGGTGCAGTGGATAACGTGCCTGCTTCTGGAGCGCGCAGTACGGGTTTGACTCCAGGAAGGACCAGGGGGATTCCCCTTCTCTCGCTGTATGGCTATATGGAGAAACCGAGGGTTCGCCACTTGCCATTTATGCTGGGCATATAGCTGGCGATATTGTCGGGGACCATGTTTGATGACGTGCATTCCGGGAGATGTCAATTAACATTGAAGTAACTGAAGGACATATGAAATAGTATTCAGGGGCAGATAATTCTTGCTGCATTCTTACGCAGACGCCTGTTGATGCTACGGACAAGGGCTTATTGACTATTATATTCTCAGAGATGGTCGAACGTTGCCGGAGATTCCCGGACATAACCGGCGCGATATCAATTAACATTGATAAGTAGCAAAAGGGGATTTTGGGTCACATTTAGGGGCAGAAATGTGCGAATCAGGGGAGATAACCAGGAATTGTTCAAAAGAGTTATCTGCCCCTAAATGTGACCCAATATCCACTTTATATACTACTACCACCCAGTGAGTGACATCTACCGGCGCCATTGGGCCATGATCCGACGATGTTTCCACCGTCATCTCCCTATTCAAGATATCTACATATTTCGATTGACCGACCACGCCCGTCTCCGCAGCTACGTGGAAGCCATCTTTAATGACCAACCTACGGCCTTCAAATTAAATGTCGCTTTTCGGTACATCTTATGCCATAACATGACGGATCAACTGCGCTATTTTTATCCCTTGGAAAATGGGCCCGTCAACAAAGCCCCAACACCAAGTGGACAGTGGAGAGGGTCACCAATGTTACGTTCTTCGTGACTAAACTGATCGACCACCCCATCGGCTGATGAATACCGTAACATGCCGTATATACTTTATATGTTTACATGCTGATTGTTAAATTCATCTCTGTAAACGCTTGTACCTAATGTTACGGTGCTTGAAATAATAAAAAAAACATGGTGTTTGATATTTCAGTTCTTACTCTGTGAACATAATAAACATACCCAGGGAGGATCCCCCAGCCTGGATATGATGTAACAATGGGGATAATAAACTATATGAACATTGCTGAACTTTTTGTTATTGATGAAAGCTTCAACACGGCACCCCCTGCCCTCTATACTTGGATGAAATGTATACACAGGGGTGAGATATAGTACCCTTGCGCACTTCCGAAACTGCCCTTTTTTACTACTCCACGACTGCGTATGCACATCTCAGGTCTTTTTCAATAAAATTCACGCCAAGATTAGTGTACACCACGACAGCTTCCCACCCTGCACGTCCCAATGTGAGCAAGGATGGTTCACCCCTACCCCAAACACCAACCTCAAATGCCCGTCCTACACTACTCCACGGCTGCGCCTGCGCAAAATGACGTCATTTCCGCTACCCACCCATCCAGTCGGAGGCAGCCCCACCAATGCATCATCAGGACGCCTCCCAGGGCCCATTCGGACCAATATTGAACCATTGTGATCCCAAAACGTACCTTCCAACAGCCCATTCGACGGTTTTTCCACGACTCACCCATCCAGTCGGATGTTTCCCCACGAATGCTTCAAATTGATACCTACTACGGCCCATTCGCGTCGATATTGGTCCATCTCGATACCAAAACGTCCATTTCAATGCCCTTTCTATAGTACCCCATGGCCTCGCATGCGCGACAAAGCCTTACTTTGACTTCACACCCATCCAGTCGGACGCTCCTTCACGGGTGCTACACAACACCTCCCACCTCCAACCCAGATCTTCCTATGTGCTACGCATGCGCAGTCAGAACTTTTCAGCAAAAGTCACCCCATGGCCTCGATATCCCTCCCATCGTATTCTACATGATGAAACAGAGAAAACAAGTACTCGCACTCCATGCCGCAAATGTTCATGGGTGTGTCGTCCAAAAGACACCTCCCACGGCCCATTCGGACAAATATTGGTCCATTTCTTCTCCAAAAATTAAACATTTATAAACAATGTTACTATTTATAACCAAAGCAAACCTGCTTTGATTTATGCCTTAATCTCCGCCAGGAATACAATACAAACGATAAAACGGAAGTTTTAAAACAAAAGTTATCTCCCCTGGGGAGTTATCCCCCAAAGGAGTAGTCTCCCTTTAGGGGAGCTCTCCCTTGGGGAGTTATCCCCCAGAGGAGTAGTCTCCCCTTAGGGGAGCTCTCTCTCAGCTCAGCCAGGATATATAAGCCAGCTCCCAGTATACTCTTCCTCTTTTCTCTTGTTATAAACCGAGACCTGTGGTGTGCAAGGCCGCGGAGTGAGGGGAAGGATGGGAGGGCCATTACATCAAAGCAGGTTTGGTTTGGTTATAAATAGTAACATTGTTTATAAATGTTTAATATTTATGGCCCAAACCTACACCTGCTTTGATTTATGCCTCACTACCAACATATGGAGGTGGGAACCTCGGGCTTAATGTATTTGCAATAGCAGGCTGAATATCCGTTGAAATAATCACAAACAAGACAATCACAATCAACAAGAAAACCCTGGTCAGCACTCAGAAAGGTAATCAAGGATATAAGAAGTGGTTACTTAGCTCGATGCATGTCTCCATGCATGCAGCTGTGGTCTTGGATGTGGAGCACAGTGTTACCCTCCGTATAGGAACTCAGGCAGTACGGCCGGGATGAGCACTAGGAAGGCAGCAAGTATGAGTTGGGATCTTTGGTCGCCAATGTAGCATACAGGGTGTCATTATCTGTGATGTGGAGTGGTACGCAGTATTACCGCCAACGGAACTGAGGCATCAGGACACCCGAGTTCGGAGGTAAGGCAAGATGAGTTGGTATAGTGTTAGCCAACGTCCATACAAGTCGTCCACCTTTACTAATCGCAGCGCTAGTCCACATTCCGCTTTAGGTCCAACTCTGTGTACTTTAATCCCTGATGCTGGATTGTTGAGAGTTGACAGCGGAATCTTGAGTCTCCCCTTTGTCTTGTCAACCTTCATTCAGATCTTTGTGCGATGAACTTGTGAGTTGACTGCAAGGGGACTCAGCTGCGATATAGAAGGCCATAGCTATAACCTGAAATGACACAAACAGATCTGCAGTAAAGACAAAGACTAAAATCATAATTGTGTCAAATCTTAAAATATAACTTGAGAGATGGCCTAACTGACCTATTTCTTCTCTTAGGTGACCTAAAAAGAGCACAGATATGAGAATAATTCTCAACGAAAAAGAACCCTGGATGGTAAAGCAGCGGTTACTTATGGAGAATAGAAGTTACTTATCATTTTAAATGACTTCATCCATGTATCTGTGATTGTGGTAGGGGTGCGCAGACTTACCACCATAGTAACCAAGGAACCTGAGTGCCAGAGTACGGAGGTTAAACAAGAATGAGATGGGAAGAAACCTACATCGTCAAACAAGGTGACTAACTGATACCCCTGTCAGTCCACATTCCGCCTTATATCCAACTCTGTGTACTTTAATCCTTGATGCAGATTGGACTGTTGAGAGTTGACAGCGAAATCTCTGAGTCTACTCTGTGTCTTTGTCAACTATCTGTACTTTACTGCTGCTGACACTGGTGACCTGAAAATAAACATTATTAATACTCACAAAAGTATCAGTTCTTTTACGTTGAAACTGTGAGTTGACCGCCAGGAGACTCAGCTGAAATGATCTAGAAGAACATAGCTTAATCTGAAATGACACAATCAAATCTGCAGTAAGGACAAAGCTTAAAACTCACCATTGTGTCAGGTTTCTTGATTGATGACTAGAAAGTCGCTGACTGGCAAGTTGAGCTATTACTTCTTTCTGGCGATCATGTAGTGTGTGGACTAACGATATGACTGAGAGAGATGATACAGCAAGCCGGAGACTTGCTGCGATGATGACAATTTTGCCCCCCCCCCTTTTTGAACGTTACCTGACCACGTGCTGGGCAGCCACTAGTGGCCCAAGCATGGTCACACTATCTGATTGGACTGACATATCTCTCAGATAGAAATTGGTAAACGTGGAATTGCTGTTCAGGCACAAGACTGGACAATGTCATGGAGGGACAAGTTCTTCCATAAGGGCCATGACGAAGCGATGGCGCGGATTTCATGAGAAGAAGCAGTCGATAGAAGCGGGGGAGCGTCAATGGCCAATTGATAAGACCACTTAATGGTTTTCTTAACCACGAAGCGATGATATTCTTAGTAATGTCACGTACCGCCGAAGGACGAAGGGACAAGAATAACAGACGACGCGAGCCCCGACCGGGATCGGTACGAGTGAGATAGTGACGTATGGCTCGAACAGGGCATAACATAAGGTCGTCTTCGAGGCCATGAACGAAGTCTGATAACGCAGGGATGGAGTACAGACGTTGCGCACACGAACCTAAGCGAACACTCATTTTGGCGATGAACTCCGGAATAGGTCGGAACGATACGCGCGACCAATCCGCCGACAAGGTCAAAGAAGATCTTTCAAGAGCATGAAGTTCAGACACTCTAGACGCCAAAACAAAAGCCGCGAGAAAAACTGACTTGTAGGCCACAGCTTTAAGAGACGCGGATTGTAAGGGTTCAAATGGCGGACGAATCAGAGCACACAGAACCACATCAATATCCCATTTCGGTAACAGCTGGCGAGTACGACGAGACTGTAGCGCGAAAGCCCGAATGAGCGCAGAGATATTGTCATTTAGACTAATGTTGATGCCGGCAGAAAGACGTAAAAGCCTAGCCAAAGCAGAACGATATACTTAAATGGTGCTGATTTGAAACTTCTTGTCGCGATGGAGGTGAAGAAGGAAGTCAGCTACTAAGGAAACAGAGGCAAAGTCGAGATTGGCATCACGTTCTCGGCACCAGAAAACGAAATAGGCCCAATTCGCTTGATAGCAGCGAAGAAGAAGACCGATCGGATGAAAAACCTCGTCTTTTTTTTTTTTTTTTTTTTTAATGTGAAGTCTGGCATCGAACCTAGACTATCAGCCGGAAAATGAACACCCCACATGACGATGTGGTGGGACTGCCACCAAAACAGAAGTGGAAGTAGAGACGTCAATACCAGCACTAATGGACTGAGGAAAAACATCTGTAATAAGACCGAAGGCACTGCAGTGACCGAAGTAGAATGCGACCATAATGACTAAGGTCCTGCGTAGAAATGACAATTTGATGACCAAATAACCAAAATGCCCACGTCTAAAACTGGTCCAACGGTCTATACGGGACGAAGTACTTGAAGGAGAGGGACGAAGTACTTGAAGGAGAGAGACGAAAAACTGTCCCCAAAGTAACGACGAACCCACAGTAATACCCCCACAATACGACCACGGGAAGCGCAAGAAAAACTGGCCTATATCTGACCAAAATCTTGACGGTATCAGCTACAAAGTGTCACACTCTGTAACCATATGGCTTACTTCAATTTGAAAGAAGAATGAGACTGTCACTTTTTCTCTGCTTGAACAACCGAGACGAAAAATGAACCTCCCGTGACCGAACCACTAGGGGCACCACCGCAAGTAAACCTCGA